>VYZU01025710.1:51112-66301 GCA_013401355.1 Ceyx cyanopectus | reverse complement strand
AATCCAAACAAACAAACAAACAACCAGGCGGCTGTGCTGTACTCCTTGCGAAACCGCTGCCTTGGAGGGGGAGCCAAGCTGGGCTGAGGCATCTGAGCGGAGAGAGAGGGATGTGGAGGATGTGCTGGGAGCTGGTGTCAGCATGTGGTCTCCAGGCAGCAGTGCCAGGGGCAGGCAGGCACCCTTCCCGTGGGGCATCGTGGCAGCAAGAAAGGGGTGGCTTGACTCCAAATGTCCTTCCCCCTTCTTGACACGGAGTTAAGAAAGCACCAGGCCCAGAGGGGTTAAGAGTGCCATGCGAGTTAGAAAAGCCACAGAGATGGATTTGGCAGCCAGGCCAGGGGCAAAGGGGTCTGCCCTGGGTACTGGACAGATCAGAGAGGGGTATCATGACAGGCTGCCCGTCGGGGCGGCACAGCCGGTGCCAGCCTCATGCGGCCACTTGCTCCGAGCCGGCTCTTCCCTCTGTCTGGTTGTCGGCTCTATCTGCAGCTGCACCGAAAGCAGAGGGAAAGGAGAAGATCAGAGAGAGAGAAAGCCCAATTAGTAGATGAGCTGAGAGAGGCATGCAGGAAACCCAGCCCCCAAAACATCAGAAATTTCTAATGAGCACCTGGTGAGCCATGCCAGGGTGCTGTGGATGCTGGTGGAGCCATGGCCATGCTGGGGATGTACTTGCTCTGCTCAGCTGGGACAGGCTGGGGACAGTGGCTGGGAGAAGCCATCATGGGTTTGTGTTCAGCCCTGCCAGGCCATGGAGCTGGATTTTATCCACCTTGGCTGACAAGTTTTCTATTTTTTGCATTGCTTTCTAAAACTGTTTTTGCTCATGCCCTGCCTCTCCCAGACATCCTGGGGAGGTGGGAGGCATTTCAGTTTGGAGGCCTGAATTGCCCATTTAGGGGCTTTTTGGCTTTCCAAAAAAATCATAGATATCTATGGGATCAGTTCCAGCCTGGCTGAAATATTGCAGGTAATCATTTAAATTTTCTCCGAAATACAATACTTTGGGGAGTTACAAATATTTACTTATATTTTTATCTTTTTTTTTTTTTCCCTAGACAATACCAATTTTTATCTGAACACCGTTCAAGATGGATAAAATCAATGGGAGACTGTTGTAGTGAGAAGTGTAGGAGTGGGAAGTTCCTTGGTAGGTCAGAGGCATTACTGACTGCCATTTTCTAAGGCGCCTTTTCAGATATAAATCTATTTAGCAGGTCTGAGAGCCTCCCAATTTACCTTTTGAATGATAAAGCATGAATTAAAACTCAAGAAATACTATTCTAAGGTAAGATCCACAATATCATTAAAAGAAAAAGGCGCTGCTCCTATGAGGAGAGCCTAGATCCCAACATTCCTTTTAAGCATCTTGTCCTGCCTCTCCTGGAAGATCCTGGGACCTTCTCTGAGCATGGTTGCTGCTTTTCTCATCTCTGGGTCAGCCTTATGGCAGACTGAGCAGCAGTGAGAGCCTCCCTGAGGGCTGAGGGTGTGTAGGGAAGAGGGAAAAGTGTTATCAGATACATCTTCCAAGCCTGAGCTGAAAGAGGAGCTGGGTTAGATGAAAGAAGAGATGATTCAAATCATCTCTTGGCCTTTCAAATGGCATTTCCTCCTTTCTCACCTTTTCTTCCATTTTAAAGTTTGATAATATTTGGGCAACTTTTCACTCCTCTTTCACTTAGCTGAGCTGTGTCTAGTTTAGGCTGCTACCTGGGACATCTCTATTGCTCCAAGCCTTAGTTACTTCCATTGGGAAGGAAATTTAGACCAGGATCTAGATTACCCTAAACTGTCCCAGATTTATTCAACAGCACCAGCTCTCAAGAGTGAGGCTTGCTCTTTCTTTGTCAGGGAGACAGCAAAGTGGCCTACATATGAAGTTATATGAGTAATCTAAATAAAATCACCAATCTCCTGCTTGTGGCATTTGGATTGAGCCCCATTATGTTATCCAAGAAAGAGCCAAAAGAGCTTTGCAGTGTTACGTAGCCTCCCTGGCTGGGTTTGTGTCTCTGAGTAAGGAATTCCACTCTGGCAGGGCAGCTCTCTTCAGTATGAAATTATTTCAACAGGAAAAGGACACTGGCAGGGTGGGGAAGGGTGTCCTTACTTTTGCAGATAGGGACCTTGTTACTCCATGTCCCATCCTTTAGACACTCGATCTGGAAGGAGTCGCTTTCCAGGTTATCCTGTGCAAAAGATGCCAGCAAAAAACCCCGCTATTAATGTACAAGGAAATTAATCTCTCAATGAAAAGTTAACTTCTTGGAGATTTAGTTAACATATATGCAAATCCCCATGGAATAGGACTTTTCCAGCTTAAAGTTGCAATAAAAACCATAGTGAAAAATTAGAAGAGGTTTGTTGTCAGCAACTGAGTGGTGTGCTGAATGCAAAAAAACTGGGGTAATTTATTCCTGTCTAGGTGCTAGGCTGGGTAAAGAAGCAGCTCTGCATGAAGGATGAATCTGGGAGGAGATCAGAGAAATACCCAGCTCCATGTCAGATGTCAAAGTGGGCTACTGGTTTGGAGGAAAGACATCCACTCCGTGAGTCACCCACGCTCCCTGATGCTTTCTGCTGTTTCCCAGATAGGGTCTGACAAAATCCTGGCCTTCTTGACTTGCTGAAGATGTCCCAAAGCCCCAGAGGACCTCCTGTTCTGTGGAGGTTGGCCTCTGTGGAGATGTCTGGGAAGATGAGCCCATGCCTGACAAGATGGGGAGCAGGCAGAGCCCTGGCAGCTCCCCCAGGCTTTTGTTGACTTTTTCTCTGACAGAGTTGCCAAGCCTGGTATCTTGTGAGCTGGCTGGCTCTGGAGGGATGATGACAGAGTGGCTTGGGAAAATGCCATCTCCTCTCTTCCTCTGTGTCTTTGGGAAGGGAAGTTGGTAGCTCTCAGAGGAGGTTTTTTCCTTGCCCCTGGGAAAGGGGTAAGGATGGTGTGTGGATTGTGTTTGCTCTCCCAGAGATACAATGGATTTAGGAAGAAGGATCCCCCCCTTTCCTTCCAAAGTGCCTAGCTCCACAGCATCACCCCATACCTTCAGTACTTTGTATCCGGCATTGCAGCTGATGACAACCTGGTCTTTGAAGGTGTACTTGGCTTGGGAAGGCTCGATTTTCCCATTGATCGGTGGTTGCACCAGTGGGCATGGGTTTCCTTTGAATAAAATGCAAATGAATCAAAACAAAACTCAGATAGATAAATGATGGAAATGCAGAGTCCCAGCTCTGACACCCAGTCTGTGCAGCAGAGTCTGAGCATCCCTATGCTTGTTGTTCTTGCTGTTAGCCAACATGGGCATGGTTCTGCAAGTCTCCTCCTAGGAGTGGAGGCTCTAGTTATTTCCTCCAATCTGTAATACTCTAGCTTTGGGCACTATAAAACTGGGATCTAATAACAGTAGCTTGTGCAATTATCCTGCCCAAAACTGCTCTGCTTTGCAATGTGGTCTTGTTTCAGGGCCCATCTGGCATAGGGAGAAAAAAAAAGCACCCTTTGAAGGAAGAGCTCCACATTATTTCATTCCTCTTTTCCTGTGATTTCTGGAACAGCTGCTTTCTGGATACAGGATCGTGGGCTCCCAAAATCATGGCCTCCACCTGAAGGGTTTATAAAGTTCTTTCCATTGCCCAAGCCCAACATCTGGAGGAAAGTAGCAGGAGTTACCAATTGCTGTGTACAACAGCTTCCAGCCCCTGTTCTCTCCTGAGTTGTCACTGTGGAACAGGATCTGCACGCTGTTTGTTTGGGTTTCAATGCGTCCTGGTGACTTCTCTCCACAGAAAGGGCCAAACTCCCCATGGCCAGCTTTGATCTGCAGAGTCAAAGAAGAGTGGGTGGCTTGAGGGGAATCTTTGATCCCTGAGGATCACTTCACACTGAGGCTAATGGATGGGGCTGCGGTGGGGTCAATGGGGCTTAAGCACGGTGTGTTGGGGAGATGTGAACTGAGAGAGGGTCACTATTGGCTGAGATGGCCAAAATCAAGCATGGGAAGAGATACAGAGTCAGTTGAGTACAGGGCTCCTGCAGACTTCATTATCTCTGTTTAGACTGAGGCAATTTTGGTCCCATTACTAGGACACTGGGGAAATGACAGGAGAGTGGGACAAGAGGATTGCAGAGCCCAAAAGTTTACCTTGATGTAGTCATAAGGACAGGTCACCTCAGGGTGGTCTTCCACATCAAAGCTGTCCTCGAAGCTTAGGGTGATGAAGAAACCTTCCTCTAGCTCGATGCGGTACAGGCAGTCTGAGCTCTTGGGGTAGGGGCTGGGGAAGTCAGCGCTGGTGATAACCCCACTTCTTTGGGTGTAGAGGTTGTCACTGCACTCCACTGAAACACAGCCATGGCTCTTCAGGGCCCTGACAGCCACATCCCAGCATCCCAACCCTGACCATACTCAGGAGACCTCCCACTCGAGTGGGGTCTGGTGGGTGGTCCAGGTACCCTGAATTCATGCAAGGACAACCTTATATAGCCAGCCTCCAAATATGCCTATGGCACAGAGATCCTGGGTTGAGAGCTAATCCCAGCTAATTTGCATTATGAATATTCTGAGCAGAGATTAAATCTCTTAATTTCTCTGATTTGAGGAGGTCTATAGAGGTTAGCTGAGGAGCACAGCCCATGGCAGAAACCACATCTCCTTCAAGTGTAAGAGAACTGCAGGCCCTGGGCACTCACCAGTTCCAAGCTATTGGATTTTAGGGGAAGAGGCACCTTGTCTTTCCTGGCATCAAGAGAAGGCAGTTTTGCCTGTGTTTGGTAGGTCTGTTGCCTGCTCAGGGACCCCCTCCATTTGTCTGCCCCATGAGCTGTGCTTGGGCAGTACCTTTGCAGGTCCTGTTATCGGAGTGCAGGATGTAGCCGAACCTGCAGGAGCAGTAGTACCCGCCAATGTAGTTATGACAGTAGTGGTCACACGCCAGCTCCTCATCACTTTTCTCCAGGCACTCGTCCACATCTAGGATGGAGATAACAAGGAAGAAAGAGTTCACCCTGCAGCCTCTCATGCATCAGCCCTCATGGGGACATCACTGAGAAATTAGTTGTCCCATGTGGTGGGTCACATGAGCACCCAGCAAGTGCCATATGGCCCAAAGGCTGCACATTAGGACTTCTCTTGCCCTGGTCCCCAAGTCTGGCCTGGGGTGCAATCCTAGAAAATTTGTTATGCTACCTGAGCAAGTTGGTCCTGCAGGCTTAACAGCTGCTTACCCACGGCAGTGTAATGGGCGTCAAAGCCAGTGAAACGTTCCTCATTGGAGAAGTCAGACCTGAATGTGAGCCCCATGTAGGGCCCTGGGGACAGGATCACTTGCTGGCCAGGAGCCTGCTCTGTATCTGTTGTCTCCCTGCCGCAGAAGATCGCCAGCTCCTGGTCCTCAGCTTCAATCTGTTAGCAGAAAGAATGGGTGAGTGCTCAGTGAGACTTGGGACTTTCCCTCTGGGCTCTCCTGAGGACTTTGATAGTGCAGGAGTTTGACATGTCCCTCGGGTGCTCCCCAGTGCTGGTTATCTCTGATTTTTCTCTGTGTGGGGCTATGGATGTCCACAAGACTGAAGAACCTGTAGGGTTTTCCTGGGGGAGGTCAGGCTGGTCTTAAGAGTTATGATCTGTATCTGAGAGCTCAGGTCTCTGCTAGCACTTGGCCCACCAGGGCTCAGCAGTGCCTCCATGGGTAGACTGCACATCTGGCAGCCTTTCAGGGACACAGTCTAAGGATGCAGCTCTACTCACCTGGGTGCCACATCCTTCTCAGACTTTCTGTGCCTTGGCTGTAAAAATCAATTTCCAGCCATTCCTGATGCATTCACCTCACCTTCTGCAGCCAAGCATGACCCCAGGGATGCTCAGAGCATGGAAGCTCTGACTCCCAGTGCTTCACCTTTCTGAGAGCCATTACTGAAGTAAATCAATTAAATGGTTTCTGCAACATGAACACAGGGACTCAGGTCTGCCTGATCCTGCCTGGGGTAGCCCACTGAAGCAGATGCTGAGAGCAGATAGCATCTGGCATGCCAGGAGGAACTGGCAGGTGTAAGGGGAGGATGCAGAGAGGGGGCCTGTTTGGGAGTTGAGGTGAGGATGTGGGCAGGTGGCGAGAAAGAAGTGTGAAAATCAGCCCTGGGCTGTGTTGTTCTCACTCAGAGATGTTGGTACATGAGATGCTCCCCTTCACCTCCTCCCTCAGCTCAAGCACTGATCTGAATGGCATCGTGTGTGAGGGTTGTGCTGCTGAGAGGGCACTGGGACTCAGAGGATCCCCTGCCCATCAGTTTTTCATCAGTTCAAAACAGCAGTTGTAATTTGGATAGTGTTTCTAATCCCTGGGCTGCCTTGGCTAATCTCAGTCCTGTATCTGCCAGCCAGGGTCCTTGTCTGGCTCCAGACCTGCAGTACCAGGCACTGACTGGACTCTGAGCCCCGTGCTTAGAGGGCTACCTGAGGTGACCAATGGGCCAGTGTTCCCTGTGATCATGTCAGTGTGCTCACTAGTCTCTTTGTGCATCCCTTTGAAGCACAGCCTTGCCTGTACCTTGAAGCACTCTAATCCCTGTAGAAAACCCTTACTTGTCCCTGGAAATGCCCTCCCTTCCCTTTTCCTTGATGTTTTCCCCAGGACCATTTCAGCATTGACCCCCACCTCCTCCTGTACATCTCACCCCCATCCTCTGTCTCAGCCATAACCTCTCCCAGCTCTTTCCCAGCACCCTGCCTGCTTTCCCCGAGGAGATTTGAATATGAATAACCCGTCGGCTGAGGAATTCGGTGAGTCTGTTGCAACTCATGCCAAGCCAACACTATTGAGGCTGCAATGAGGCGTGCAGCCCCCCAGCCAATGCTGGGGGAAAACAACTGCCTGCTCGGGGGCCCACAGGGTCCCAGAGCCATTGCAATGCCATCCTTGGCTTGCATGGCCTCTGCGAGGTGAGACCTTCCTCTGGATGCATCCCTGTCTCCTGGAGACCCTCGGGATACACTGGCTGGGGAGGGTCTGGGCCTGAAAGGGAAATTTCCCAGGACTGAACAAGCAGGAGGAAACTCGTTCACACCAGGGAAAGCCAACATGGAAATGGCAACACAGCATGACTTGACATTGCCTCCAGATATTTTCCATCCTCTCATACAAGCTGGAGCTGGCCAGAAAAGAGAGAGACTTTCCAATGATAAATTTTGAGAATTTAGAGAAAAAACACGCACTCTGCATTGGGACAAAAAACCAATTGAATTTTTTAATTATTTTTTTTGTGAAACAGCATTCTGAAAGAAAAAATAAAAGGAAACCGAGTCATTTGGGATCCATCTGGTTTCAATCCCTTTGAAATATACTCTAGTGCTTTAGAATCTCTTTTCAATCTGAAAGAGATTGGTTTGAAAGTAAATAATGTTTCAGGCTGAAAAATGGGAGCACCGTCACCAAAAGCAAAGGAAAAATGGCATTTTGGCCCTGACATGCAGCCTTGGCTGCGCAAGCGCACAGCAGTCAGCCTTTTTCTGCAGAAACTTAAGGAAAGCTGTGGGAAGGAACAACTTCCAGCCAGCTGCTCGGCACGGGGCTAGTGGCTGCCACTTCTGTGGGGATACATGAGCCACCATGTGAGCTGCCATCCCTCTTCTCCAACCCCAGCTGGTGCAGCATATTTGAAGTGCAGGAAAGCCTCCCATTCTTAGCTCAAGGATTCTTGTGTTGTGAACCCCAGGGCTACCCCAAGCATCCCTGGCTACATCCATTTAGCTGCAGGATGAGAAAGAGCTGTGCTCTCCTCAACAAAGGTATCCACAACCCCTTATCGGGTGACGGGTCCCATGCCCTGAGCCACAGGGAGCAGAGACAGCCCTCCATCAGTAAACTAAACAGAGAGGTCATCATCCCTGGTTAATATTTGCTGCTTCTGCTGAGGACTGTATACTTTTTCATAGATCATTTACATCCAGCAAGCAGGCTGGTAATTAAATCCTGGTTGTTTGTTTGGAGTTTCTCCCTCTCGGGTCACGATGTCGACGTTTTCACTAGAGAAGATGTGTCCCTAAGGGAAATATCAATTGCCGCAGAGAAATTCCCTGTAAAAATACGCTGAAAGAATCCTCCTTTGAAAAATAAAATATAGCGACACTCTTGTGCCTTAAATTTACCCTTGCTACTGCCTCCCACTGTCTTCCCTGTTTCTGCTTTCCTTCTGACTCCCTTGTCAAGATTTCTGTCCCTCTGATGGAGGCAGATGGGGGGGTCTCTCCCTGGCTGTGGCTCTGTCCCCCTGCAATTTATCTTGGGCTGTGTTTAAGAGAAATGATGACCCAAGCCTTGCAGCCCCCCTCTGCCCCATACTGATTTCCCCCTTCAGGGCAGGAGGCAGGAGCTGGGGTGCCACAGCTTGGCAGCAAAGAAATGCTGCCCTATGGCATGGGCTGATGGGGATGCTGGAGCAGTAATGCTCTGGAGGTGCCTCCTGCAGCGGGTGGGTTAACACNCCCCCGGCCCCGGCCCTCCAGGAATGCACTAATTGGACTGATGAAGGCCAAACATACCACTCGTAATATATATAAATGGCTCATTAGGCAGAGAAATCACAGCGCTGGGCTGAAGACACTGGGAACATGACATGGGGAGGAGATGCTCAGGGACAGGGAAGGGCATGAAGCAGCCCCTGCCGAGCTGCTTTGCAGTTCGAGTTCACACAAGAAGGCAACACCCAGATGAATGGGGATTTCAGCAAAATGACTGCTGCTGCAGTTGCTGCCTGTTGGAAATGAGACAGGGATGGGACAGCTCCAGCAGGAGCCTCCATATAGATCTCCTGAAGATCTAGGTCTCCTGGAGATCCTCTCCCCAAGATACCTGTGCCTTCTCCCTGATACATATTAAGGATGCTTCTGTGTGCAAACATGCACCTGAATTTTCATGGGAATGTACATGGCTGGTTTCCTGTGGGTTGCTGTGATCACATGTCCTGTTTCTGACGAGGCCTGTTCTCTGGGAGTCTGGGAATTCAAGAAGAACCCAGGCAGGATGCTGGGTTGTTGATGGAGCTGCTGGATCACTTGCATGCCTGATCCTCCTCCATCACCTACTTGGGGGGTGGTTCACAGTAGTGCAGAGGATGGCCAGCACCACCAGACAACTCTCTGCAGAGCCAACATGAAATGTGAGCAGCAAAGCCCTGGGCTCTCCTCCCCTTCCAGCTTCCTCTGGGGATTTGACGTGCTCCTTTTGGGACCCCATACTCCTCAGGCATGGGTTACCCCCTGTCTGAGGCTGGCTGACAGCATCAAAAGAGGATGTTCTTCTCCTGATCCCTCTGTTCATGCCAAGCCCTGACTTGTGCTTTTTCTCCCTCCTTTGAGCAGATGAAGGTTTCAGTGGCTCCTGTGCACCCTTCTCATAGTCTCAGGATAAGTGTGTACTGCCCCGAATGTGGCATCAAGCTCCTTACCTGGTCCTGCATGGCTCCTGCCAGCACATTGACAAGCACTGAGGGTGTCTCTAGGAACAGTGTCACCACCCTCCTAGTGACAGTGCCACTGAAACTCAGCATGGTGCAGCACACAGCCCTGCCCCATGCAGGGGACAGCACACTGGGAGCCCAGGACAGCACGTGTAAAGCCGATCTGCTTTGCACCCTACACACTGTGCCAAACTGCAAATCCTTCATAATCCCTCTTCCTAAGCACTGCTTCCTGGGGTGGTGGCACTAGTCAGTGCTCTGCTTACAGCCCTGCCTCCCCAGCTTGGCTCATATTCCTATTTTCAACATTCACCAGACCATCACCAGGGCCAGTAAAAACTGCCCCTGGGCACTTGGGCCCCTGGCCACCCTTGAAGAAGTTTATTTGCAGCCACTGTTTTTGACTGAGATGCCTGGCCAGCTCCTGAGTACCCACATGTGGGGTTGGTAAGGAATCCTGCCTGGGTGAGTCCCCACTGTCACAGATCCTCCCTGGGAATACAGGTGTGAAGAGCAGCTGTAGAAAAGTATCCCAAAGGCCACACATGGGCAGAAGTCTGAACAGAACATGAAGAGGTGCATCCAAGGAACACTTGAGTGACGCCAGGAGAGGTACAACCCTTTGCCCTCCTTCCACCACCTGCAATTGGAGATACCCATCACAGACTGCCCCTGGGCTTGAGGGAGAAAAGGAAAAGCCCTGGGGCATGTGCTGAAACCCAACAGGTCTCAAGCATGCTCCATTCTGAGTTAGGACTCATTGGTAGGGGTTAGGGAGAATAGATGTAGCCCTGTGAGGACTGTGAGCAGCAAGGGCTTGCCAAGGGCTGACTGGGAGGAAATCCTCTCACCACAGGTCCATCTTAAATCAAGGAGCTGGTCCAGGCTGGCTGACAAGACCTCAGGGGGCTGATTTTATTCTAGGGCTTGACCAAGCAATGTGTAAAACCTCATGGCTCAGATCTCCCTAATAATCTCAAGGCTTTACTCATTCAGGCCCCTCAGAATTCAAGATTTCATCTCCCATCTCTGACCCTCTGCTGGGATTTTGTCTCCAAACTCCCTGCCTTGGCCACAGTGCTCCTCAGTGACACTCCTTGAGTCACTTAACCCGATTTGCTGGTCAGAGCCATAGCTTTTGGGATACCCCAGGCCAGTGTTTGTGTGCAAAAGTGCTCAGCGCTACATGACGCCAGAAAGGAGCTGAGTAAATGATGGTGAGACCCCTCATAAATGAGCAACCTCCACATCAGCAACCTAGGGACAGCCATGAGCCAAACAAAGCCTGCTGAGGTGTATGGTGGAGAGCTGGAGCTTAAAGCCTGGCATGGGTGGCTGCTCCTTCCCTGTCCCCCTGGGTCTGGCAGGTGAGTGAGGGTGGTCATGCAAAAACCCATGGAGAGGCTGTCTCTGAAATGCCAGGACCCAGAGCTCAGCTTCCCAAGGCTGTGGCTGGAGTTTCCTACCTGTATGAGCTCTTTATGAGGGTATTTTGGGGGTGACTGTTGCTTCCAACTCACTCCCTTACTGAAGTACCACTTCCCCTCTCTGCCATCCTTATTTGCACAAACAAGCCTCCTGGCCTGTAAGCATTTGTCTAGGAGACATGTTCTTTTTATATATATACACACATATATGTGTATATATAAATAAACAGCTATTGTTTAATTAGCCATTGTTTTAGAGTTCTGGAAACTGTTCCTTTCTGAAGACCACCCCGAAGGCAGAGATCTGTGTGGGTTTACAGCTCATCTCTCCCTGAGCTTGCACTCAGGATGACTTTTTATTCTGCTCGAGAGCTCGGATGTGTGGGCAACCAAGGTGGTAAGGAAGGCAAAGGCCAAGGCACGGTGGTTTTCTGACTGTCCTAAGCTGGGTTCCCACATTGCATCAAAGCTGTTCAGTCCCTGTTTTGACCTCCTTCTTATGAAGGTCATCATTCAAGATAATGAAGATCCTGATGGAGAACCTGGTCAAATCCACAGTCAGAAAAAACACGAGGAGGTTTCACACAAAAGCACATGGGCATCTAATCATATATTTAACCTATGCAGCTGTCTGCCAAAGGATGCTGCAGAGATTGAAGCCACCCCTGAGTTCAGAAAGCAGTGGTACAAGTTCATGGAGGGGGAATCCATTGAGTGTCACTGAACACAGAGATACCACCTATGGCTTTCTGAGCATCTTCACTGGGGCTGGCAGAGAACTGCAGAGAAGAACCTGTATGTGTTTGGTCTATAATTATATCCTATCCTAAGGAGGAAAATAGCCATGCAGTCATTTGCTGATCTCCTAACGTTTTCTAAGCTGATGGTTTGGCAGCATCAACACTGCACCCCCATCCTGCAGAGTAGCCTACAGATCTCCCATCCATTTTCAGCACTTCCCAAATGTAATTCTGTGGTGGAGACTGCAAGCTGCGTTACAGCCCGGAGCAAATTTGTACAGCTGAGATCTAAATCCCCATGAAAAATACCTCCTTCTTATGGAAATCCAAAGGCAGGGAGAGCAATGGTGCCAAATTGGCACCATGGCCAAATAACAGGGAGTCTTATGAAAAAGGAAAATTGAGCAGAGGTAAAGAGCGGGAGGAGGGGTACAGCTTGGAATGGGGAAAGTTTCCAAGAAATCCACTCCTTGAGCTTATTGGGGTTTTAAAACAATATATCTCTATATATGTCCCTGGCTGTTGTGCCTGGAGAAGATCCAGGAGAAGCAGAAAGAACTAATCAAACCTCAATGAGAGCTGTTAGTAGCAGAATGAGTGCCAGCACAAAGGGGAAATTAAAGCAGTGGATCCTGGAGGAAGAAGAAAAAAAAACCCACCACAAATTTTTGCTTTGTTTTCTTAAGACAATAATAAAAGAATAATTTTAAATAGCTGGCAACTTGCACCTGTCTAAGTTCTGCAGTTCCAGATGTGGGTGCAACCTCCACCTGCCTCTGTGCAGAGGGGAACAGGGAAGATTGTGCCAGGTGATGGGGTAAAGCATATTCAGTCAGGCAAGCCTAGAAAGCACCTGCTCACTACTGCTGATCTGCTAGAAAGCACCAAACCTGAACAAGTTCAAAGATATGGAGAACCCAGCTTGTCATGGATGTGAAGGAGAGATATGCTTGAAGAGACCTGTGGTGCAAGAGGCAAGGATTCTCTATGGCTCTGTAGTGTGTGGCCCATCAAAGTTACTGCCCAGAAATGAATCAAACTGAAATCTTATGGGTTTGGCCATGACAACTACCTGGGAACCTCCGTAGTTCAGTTTCACTGCAGTTATTTGCCAGCAGCAGCACTGAAATTGGTATCTCAGATGTGAAATGGGTTTGCACTGAACCTAAGGAAGCCCTCTGCTTGTGGGAGGTTCTGCTTGCAGACCCCAGCTTGCAAACTCAAACTCAGGTCTAAACTTTTCCTTTTGCTTCCCTGTGGGCAGGACAGGGTGTCCCAAGAGCCTGCAGAGCTACAACCAGGATCCAGGCTGACTGCAAGGTGTATTCATGGCCATGGTATGACAAAGGTGCACAACTCAGGGGCCCTTCTTGCATGTGTCTGGCATCAAAGTGATGCAGGCTGGGGGTTTATCCATAAGGATTTCATCAGGCTGTAGATGTGTAAATCCCATTGGGTCCAATGAGAATTAGGTGGCCAAATACTTTCAGAAATCTGATTCTCAGTGGTTAAGCTCTGAATCTGGTGTCCCACTCATGGTTAGTCCAATACATATTGTCAGCTTACCTGTGCTCTCCCTGTTGTCCACTGGACCGACAACTCCTTTTCCCAATAAATGAGGAAAACCAGCTTGTTCCTAGCTTTTCCAGCAATACCCCTTTCAGCTGTCCAAATAGGTCTGCTGTCTACTCCACCCTCTGCCCTGTGATACCATAGCTCACCTTCACATAGTCGTATTCACAGAGATAGGATGACTCCAAGTCAAAATGCATGAAGTACAGCTTGATTTTAAATCCGTCAGGCACAGAGATGTTCCACATCACTTCTGAGTCACTGGGATAGGAATCAGGGAAGTTGGGAGACTGGATCTCCCCAAACATGTCCGTCAGCTCAACAGCATCTGCCACACAGAGCAGCAAGGTACAAAAGGACCAGGTCAGGGAATACCTGGAAAATACACATGAGGAGACGAAATGAAACTCTGGCAATGCCACAACCTGTTGAGGGCTCAGTCTCTTTTCCCAAGTAGGTTGTGTAAGGTCACACACACAAAACAGTTGGAAGAAGAAGTGCAGGACTGGGTTACCATGAGCAAACCTGTGGAGTTGAGGGCCGGAGCTGCATGTGACTCCCAGAAGGGGAAAGGTCCTGGGGGAAGTGGGTAATACAGGTACCACATGCATTTCCAAGGCACCACCACAGCTCCCAGACAGCTCCAGATGCTGTCAGCAGCTTGGTGTTTCTTGTTACTTCTGTGAATAGAAGCTGCTGGAAACATGTGCTTTAACTAATGGGCTCTGATGGGCACATCTTCATTTAATGGAAGAATAAATATAAGGATGTTTAATAAAATAATGATGCTTTCTAAATCAGTTTAATGAAAGTATCATGGCAATAACTGCTAAGTATCATTATTACTGCTTAATCTCATCCTGCCAGATTGGTATCGTTGACTCTCAATAAACAGCACAAGTCTTTGCAGCTGGGCAAGGATGGAACAGGGCCCCAACAGCATAACCAACATCTTACACTCCACTGTTCTATGTTTATTTTCTTCTCTTCTCTTCTCTTCTCTTCTCTTCTCTTCTCTTCTCTTCTCTTCTCTTCTCTTCTCTTCTCTTCTCTTCTCTTTCTCTTTCTCCTCCTCTCTCTTACTCTTTCTCATCTCCTCTTCCTCTTCCTTCACTGATTTCCCTTTCCTTTTCCTTTCTTCTCTTCATCTTCACTTACCCCAGATGGAGAAGCACACAGATGCTGAGATCCTGAGAGATCTTTAGTCATCAAAGCTAGCTTTAAAAAAACCTTTCAGCCTAAGGAGTTTGTCTTAACTTGTTACCAACTTGTTTGTCCCAGAGGAGGGCAGAGAGGACAGGTAAATCAGTGGCAGCCCAGCTGACCTTGCACCAGCCTCCAGCTCCATTTGAGCATGAAAATGATCATAAATTGAGTATTCTTCCATGCAAGGGGAGAACATCGCCTGTGCTGGAGGTGCAAATGGAAAAGATTGTGGCATCGCACAAGACCCAGAAAGAGAAGCAGACCTCAGGCTTTTTACACCCAGTGGAGAGCACAAAAGAAACATGTAGGAAATTAGAGCCATTAAAGACTAAAATTTCCACTTTCTAAAATAGGTAGTAAGGCCTGGCAAAGCCTTGTAGGTGTGTATTACAGGCACTGGAACTACTCACATGTACACATATGCCCAGTTTCAAACTAAGGGCTTAATTTAGTTATGCTGGTGAGGAAATTGAAGCTATATAAGTGGATTATTTTTAACCTGTCTGTGTTCTCTCAAACCCATGGCAGTAGATTTCTGGGGCTCATTTATGTAGTGCCATCATTTTTCCCAGCATTTCATTACAAAGCAAAGTTAATGGGAGCTGGGAAATTTGGATCGATTTTTCTTTCAAGCAGACTGAGGTTGAACATGCCTTTTTCTGACAGCTCATCTGAAACCACAAAAATGTGTGAAGGGAAAATCTGTTTCTCCTCTGGTCATATAGAACATATGCACAGAGCTGGTCAGCTGGTTGGTGTGAATGGGCACCACCGCCTCTAC
>VYZU01025710.1:27065-50530 GCA_013401355.1 Ceyx cyanopectus | reverse complement strand
CTTTTTTTTTTTTTCCCCTTCAGCCTGCTTTGCCAGATGGCTAAAATTTGCCTTTCAATAGGGTCGGAGGCTCCAGCAAAAACAGAAGGAAAGAATGTGTGAAAAAAAAAACCTGTGCAGGGATAAATAGCTTCACTAGTGGTGATACAGCTGGGATCAGTGCTTGAGAGTTGTTTTCGGCTTCTCCGCTCAGTGCTGTGTAGTGTGTGGGACCGGGATCTGATTTCCAAGAAGCTTTTGAGTTGTGACAGTTTGAATAAAATCTAAACTTAGTTTTCAGTCTCCTGCAGAACTGAGGAATTTCTGAGTTCTGCATTTTGTCCCAGGACAAAAGAGCAACTTCAGATGCAGACTTTGTTTGGGAGTGAGAACATTACACACTAAAGTTACAGGTTTTGAGCCTGATTCCCTCCTGTCGAAAAAAACAGGTAAAAACATGAACACTCCCCCTAAGCCACAGGAGATTCATTCCCCTTCCGTGTGCCAGGCACGAACCAGTCCAGACCCCTCTTGTCTGCATAGCTAAGTGGGAAGAAGTTCTGTTTGGGCTACAAACAAGGGAATAGCCCTTAGGAAGCCAAAGGATGCAAATGATTCCCCCATCCAGAAATCGCACCATTGGAGACATAAAGGGCAAAACTTTTAATAGCTGTTTACCAACTTCAGCTTGAGCTGGTTAATGTAAACCCTGCAGACATCCACTGGCAGGCACGGATACATATGCGGCGTGTTAAAAAGACACACACAAACAAGAGCGGGGAAGAGACAGGGAAACAGGGATGTGCTGGCACCGCTCCTGGAGCAGCAGCTCCCAGCCCTCCCCGGACTCCCCAGCTCGCTGATGTCAGGCTGCGGCGCTGCCGTTAAAGGGGCGATGTTAACTCCAGACTCTGGTGCTGCTTCCCCAGCCATCCCGGAGAAGCTGGGAACAAAGGGACAGAGGGAAGAAAATAGACTTTTCCTCTTTTTCCATTATCTTGTCTTCGTGCACTGCGGGGTGACAGGTCCTTGGATTCCTGCTCAGAAGGTGCTTCTCTGGCTTCTGCGGGTCTCTCGTTCTGCATTGGGAAAGAAATGGTACCTAGGAGAATCAATCAAGTAAAATAGAAAAATAAGAGTGGAAAAGCACTAGAAAACCAGCAGAAACACTCTGGGCTAAGGGGAGCTCTCATTATTTATAGCTCTGTTTGGGAAGTTTTAACAGCTCATCACTGCACAGACACGAGCTCTCACTCATGCTAACACACCCAGGCAAGCTGATCAAACTAATTAATATGTAAGCAATGTGTCAAGTGCAAGGCTTTCTTTTTTTTGCAGGCAAGTTTGGTCTTGCCTGATCCCTGAACACACCGTGATCTATTTTTTCCTTGACTGTTTTGCAGGGTGGGTCCTTCATACACTCATCATTCCATCACAATAGCCTTCTATAGCTTTTTGGAACAACTCCTCTCACTCAGGGGCAACTTTAATTCTGAAGTGCCATTTTCTTTTCCTGCTCATACCTCTTTCAAGCCAGATCATCAAGAGTCAAATTCTGTGTTTACACTATGAGGCTGGACTGGACTATTGTGAAGTGGCAACACAAACTTAATGTACTTTTGGACCATGTTGCTGGGTGTAGCATAGATTTAAGGCATCCATGATGACACTGCAGACCCTGGAGGGCAAAAGAGGATGCACAAAAGACATCACTGTAGATCCCATCAGCAGTCCTCTGAGCTTATTTCCCTGCCAGACTGCCATATGGCCAGGGGTTTACTTGCCCCAGTTCTTGTTCCCTTCCACCAGTCTTCCAAACCCCTTGGTGAGCAGAATTGCAGCTCCATGCATGCTTATGCTGACCCAGCTCAGGGATCATGGTTTTTCTGGCCAAATCTGACTTGAGAGATTGTGGGCTCCTAAAGAAGGTTTAGAGGCAGTAGACGATCAGCCACAACCTCATTTCTGCTGTCCCCAAGTGTCTAAAGCTATCTGAAGCCTCATGCATCTCCATTCCCTCCTACTCCAAACACCAGCTCCAAAGCCTGCTGTGTCCTAGCCTTCTACTAAGTGTCTCAATTTTCTCAACCTGTCCTATTAGAGTTCTAATTATCCAGCCTGGGTAACTGCACTGCCTCCCTTAGTTACAGCACATTAGTCCTGATGAACTCCGCATCCCATTGCTGCATTGAGACTTGTGCACTGCTCTTTGGCATGATGCATGTGACAGGGGTAGAATTTCGGGTAGATGTTGCTCCTCAGCAGAGCTGTGACATCTCTCTTGCCCTCTTCCACCCTGGATGCTGGAGGAGACCCCATCCTTCAGCTAATTCGAACTCTGCTCCGGGCATCTCTCTCTCCTCTGGCTCAGATGGGTTCCTGGAGCCCCCTCGTGGCTCTTACGGCTGACGAGGTCCCACCGGAGCCACCCTTGGGGAGCTGTTGGTGGGGCCCACAGCACCCTGCCTCTGTTCTCTTTGCAGTCCCAGTGGCAGGGAGGCAGGCAGACCCACTTTAGGGATGTCACTGGAAGACAGGGCACAGAGGTGACAAGACACTCAAGAATCTGAACAGAGCTGATAGACCCATTGCAAAGCCATCTCCCTGCTTCATGAGCTTGGGATGAGACATGTCCTTTGGAGGGTTTGCTGTCCCCTGCACGTGAAACCTGCTGTATAATGCACTGCGATGGTCCCAGGAGGAGGTGGTCCAGACCTGAAGAGATGAGTGGAAAGATAAATGGGCATGGAAAAGGGGGGATATGTGACAATGGAGAAGAGAAGGGATTAGGATGGGACAAGATGGGGTAGGGAGGCTACACAGAGGTTGGAAGATGAAGCAAGGGGAGGCTTGTGGAGAAGAAGGGATTGCAGCTCGGAGGCAGAGTGCAGAGAGCCGATGAGCAGAGCAAGGCTTGCTGCCCGGAGGTGGAGGTGTCCGTGTGTCCCACGGGGCCCTGCATGCCACTAGATGGCACTTGAATCTCTGCTTAGGGAGGCCGGCGGGGAGAGCGACCTGAGCGCCGTGCGACGGGGTCCCCGGGGTGGCTCGAGCATCCCTGGGCTCCGGAGGACTTTTTAAACTGCTCCTGGCAGGCAGTTCCCACCAGTAATTCTGCCTTATGGTCTGGAGAAAGAGATATTTTAGAGTTGGGACAGCTTTTTTGGACAGATGACTTGCACCCAGCTGTTCCTCCCTGCCCCTGCTGGCCCTCTGCTATCTGCCCCACAATAAGGCTCATGCCATGTCCCTTGACAGAAGTACCTTGCTGAGGTAGCACACAGCAGAGACTAGATGGGGCCTAAAAGATAATTTAGTTCACTCTCAGCACAGCCCAGTAGCTATTTGCAATAAATCTATGCTTCATTCAGCTGCAAGAGAAAATCAGATCCATAAGACTGTGGATGGATATCCTGGGCCCTTATTATTTTCCTATTTTCAGCCCTATCCTCTGCCTCTACATGCACACTCTGAGACACAGGTCACAGGGTACACCCTGACTGTCAGAGCACATTAATGACATATGTGATGATTGGATTGTTTTGGCAACTTGGCATTCTCTCCTCTGATGAGACTGAGGGATGCTCAGGAGAGCCCAAAAGGGTGCGCAGGGGAAAAAACACATATGACACTGAAAAAAGCATAGAAACCAGGATGTTGTGTCATATATTGGCCCAGACAAATGTATCTTTCCCTACTGCTGGGTCCCACTGGCTCCTGCATCTTCCAGGGCTGATTTTGTGCTGGTATTTAACCATGTATTCTAGCTCTGACTTTGATGGGTGTTTTGGCATTGCTCCCCTTTGTATTCACTGGAAGGCAAGCCCCCAGTGGAAAGGAAGCCTTTAAGAGTGTGAGATTTGAGGTGCTGACCCCTTACCCACCATGATGGGATACAGGCTTACCTGTGCTTATGCCCCCATTGATGGACAGGCACAAGACTTGTAAGAGGTTTAGGCACTTAGTACCCACATTGTCAGTCAGCAGAGCATTCCTTGCACACCTTCAAGAGAAAAAGATCCCTGAAAACTTTTTTGGATCAGTCCATAGCAAAGCTAGGGCAGGGACAGTCTTTGAAGCCTATGGTCCTGACTCACAGCAGATGCCCGACACCCTCCACAGTTCAGGGGAGCTCTTGGCACAGGAAAGGTCTGTTTTTCATCCCTGAGGGGCCAGACTCGGCAACCTTTGCTTTTTTGAGCCCTTTTTTTTTTCTTTCTTTGTGGCAAGTGAGTCACAGGGGAGCTCTGGACCCTGTAAACCAGCATTCCACCATGGCCAATCCCTCTCCATGCAAACCAGTGTCCTGTAGAAAGGCAGCATGCAGTTGTAATGCTTTCAGACAAACCCAAAACTTGTGATTTCTCACTGACTGAGAGGCTGTGAAATTGCAGTGGGGGCAGAGTGGCATGACTGAAGTGATTATGCAGTTGGCAAAGGATGATAACAAATCCACAGTGTTGGAGAGGACTGCACACTGTGCTGTGCTCCCGAGCACAGATAACGCGAGCCAGTGGAGCTTGAGCAACAGTTTGCAGAACCTTGCTACCCAGGGCAAAAAACCCACAAACAATCTAACCAACCAACCAACCAAAAACCCAGAAAAATCTCAGTGCTTTTTTTTATTCTCTTTTTTTTTAACTTCCAAAAGCTTGGCCTGTCTGAAGCTGGTGGGTGTTGAACCATGATGTGAGTCATTGCTGGCCTTGATAACACCAGTGTAACTCTGCCCTAAATGCAGCCTCCTTCTCCTCTTGGGAAGTCTGAAAACCAATGGCTCGGGGAACCCAAAGCTTCATGCTACTGGGGAAGATGGATGTCCATTTTCTTTTAGGATCTGTAGACCCTTCAGACTCCCCCAAGAGGAAGCCCTCTCTACGGGGTTGCTGCAATCATTTTGAGATGTGGTAGTGCTGGGGCTGTGATGGATATGGAAGCCTGCACATCTTTTCTAGCTGCATTGAGGAGTGACTCTCTCCCTACAGGTGATGTTGGGTCCACCTGCTCTCCGGGCCTGGGTTATGGTGGCACCAGGTAGAATGGTGACCAGGGAGCAATTCATCATGTACAGTGGCTCCTGGTTGTGCCTGTGGTTCTTGGTAGAGTTGTGGCAAGCAGGAAATTTGCAGTGTCGCTATGGCTGGAGACACTGCCCATGTGTGCTATGGCCAGTGCATATTTATGCTTCAGGCTCCCATATGCATCCTTTGCAGGAAGCTTTTTCAAGGCTAGTGGTGTTGTCCTCAGGATATTAGCTATCTCAACCAATATGACATGGAAAGAAAAGGACCCAAGTATGGAGAAATTCCACTGTAACATCCACAGCTTCTGGACTTGCTGATGCCAAAACCAATGGTAAATCTCTGGTGTTGGACTGGGCCAGTGATGAGGCAGCTCTTCCTATATAGGATGAGAGTGCCAAGTCACTCATTTGTTCCTGTCCAGGAGTGGAAACCACCCCTACTGCTGCCAGCATGGAAACCCACATGTCTTCAGGGCCTTTCAGTCACCCTGGGAATCATTCCTCTTGCTTGTGACATGTGGCCACCTCTGGAGTGGAACATGGCAGCTGAGTTGCTCTAGAACTGCTAAAGTTGGAAGGTAATATAGTTGTAGGAGGAGACTGCAAGAAGAAGGTGTCTCAGACAAATCCTTTGGTCCCCAATGTGGGTGCACACCCTGTTACTGCTGAAGAGGCCCCCAGGCCCCCATAGCCATGCCTAGACATGTGCCTCACCTAGAAGCCTCACCTCACACACAGTGTGGCATCCATGGCAAGGGCATAATGTTCCCTACCTCAGTTTCCCTTGGCATTTCTGACAATGAGAATGACTGTCAAGGCACATGAGATATCTGGCATTGGAAAGGCTGAGCCATTAGTTATAATGACAATATAAATGTTGAAGTCATTGCTCTTCTAACTGATAAATACGCTTCCCAGAGCTGCTGTCTTTAATGTGGCCAGCTGAAGGGCCAACTGTCCCAGTGCTCCAAATACCCCCTTCCAAGGAAGGTCTAGACATTGAACCCTTCAACTGGTCACTCCTTGGAGCAGCAATATGATGACTGGAAACTGGTGGGAACACACAGAGAGGGGAGGTAGGAGAGGACTCTGCAAAGGAGGGATGCAGGGAAAACTCTGCAAGCTGTTTGCCTGCCTCTGGGCATTACTCCAAACCAACCTGGGAGCAGTCCTACTTCACATAGGCTGCGTGGGTCTCACTGTGGAGTATTATCGACAGACACCAGCTCTGCTCTCATTAACAAGCTGTTAATCATCCTCCCCCTGTTGTTAGGAGGTGTACAGAGACTCTGTGAATGGCAGGCAATGCATAGCTGGAGGGGGAACACAGTTTACAGATTACATATCTGGAGACAGGAGTGCTGGGTGGATTTTAACAACCCACCTACATTTATGAGATGCAGCAACAGGCCATTAGTTATCTTCAAAATCTGCTGTGTCTTGTGCTTTTACACACAACTGCATTTACAACGTCATTCAAGTCACGTTTCAGTTCTTACTCATGGCCCAACCAACCCCTCCAAGACACAAAACCTCAGCTGATGATGAGCCGCAGATTTGAGAGAAGCATAAGACTGTCAGCCCTGAGAGCAGCAGCAGCAGGGAGGAATGGTACCCTGGGCTGTATTTGTGGAGAGCAATTTCTGCATTATTCATTCATGAGTGAGCTCTTTGGGGGTGTATTTGAGCACAAAAATTGATACAGATATTTCTAGCATTGCAAAATGATTTGCACACAGGTGATCTCACTCTCCACCAGGGATACAGACACTTCTGGAGCAGAATACAGATACCAAGAGCAGAATACCAGTACGAAGACCATATTACCAGTGCAGATACCAAGTGGGGGCATGACAGGGAAAAAATCTGAAGTCAGTGACTGTCTGAAACACCACCAGGCAGTAACCCAGACATACCTGGGCCCCTGCTCACAGATTGAAGAAACTTAAACATCAGCTTTACACATTAGACAAAGCTCTGCAGCCTTGGGGCAAGGCTCAGGACTGTGCAGCCATCCAAGAGCAGGGTGTTGAGGGTGGCTGGAACACATGTGTTAATGCTGCTCACTAGTCTGACTCAGGTGCACAGCCTGGAGAAGGCTCCAGAGAGACCTAATAGCCCCCTTCCCATACCTGAAGGGAGCTTATAAAACGACTGGAGAGGGCATATTTACAAAGGCCTGTAGTGAAAGGACAAGGGGCACTGATTTTAAATTAGAAAGGAATGGATTGAGATTAGAAATAAGGAAGAAGTTCCTTACCATGAGACTAGTGGAGCACTGGAACAGGTTGGCCAGGGAGGTGGTTGAGTCCCCATCCCTGGAGACGTTCAAGGTGGGGATTGACCAGGCTCTGAGCAACCTGCTCTAACTGAAGATGTCCCCGCTCTCAGCAGGGGGGTTGGACTAGATGACCTCTAGAGGTCCCTTTCAACCCAGACATTTCTGTGATTCTATGATTTGACTGGGGACCAGTTAGAGGGAGCCTGGAAATGGCATAAATACCAATAAAGCAGGTGGGGCCTGTGTTGTTATACTGAGCCTTGGGAGGACTTCCTCCATGACTACTCTGCTCTTTCTCCCTCCTCTTCTGTTTCCATCAGCATCAGGCCCAGGGCACGCAGGACCATAAACTCAGGAAGATGAAGGATGCAAGAGCGTTTTCTTGTGAGGCAGTTATGTCTGTTTTCTCCTTAATGGTATCTCTTTAGCACTTGTGGGGGCTGAACTGGGACACACAAATCTTTGCTTAGCTCCCAGTCTGGGCTCCCTGGGAAAAGCTGGTCTGTGATGACTAAAGGCTAGAAGGTACAATGTGCAAGGGATGAGCTGTTTCTATAGCCAGTGTAGGTGAGTGAAGTTGTTATATGCTACCATGCTATTAACAGCAATAAAGATGCCAAGCCCACAAGAACAGGTCACCGAGGAGACTCCAGAGGCCTTAACAAGAGGCTAAAGGACCGTTCAATGTCATTGCTTGCAGCATCTGCTAGTGGTAAAGTATGCTTTGTATCTCATCAATTTTGGATTGGCACTGGAAAAGAGAAGCAGAAGGTGAAATCAGGGATTGAGAGGGAGAAAGTGGACATAAAACATGACTTAGATCCATTTCTGAGTGAGAAAATCTTGAACATCACACAGGGCTGCAATGGGATGGGGTTGGATTGCTCAGAAAGTTTTTGGTCACCCCATAGGACCACTGGAGCATGGTTGACTATTGGTGTGGTCAGTAAGAACATGGAATGGGGTGGTTGACAGTTCCAGCCTGTTCCAGCTGCTTTGTGCCAAGGTCATTATAGTTTTGTGTTATTTTGTTGGTTGGTTGGTTTTTGTTTTTGTGTGGGTTTTTTGTTGTTACCCCCCCCTTTTTTGTTGTTGTTGTTGTTTTCCTAGCTGCACAATTTCATTTATGAAATGCTAAAGTGTCAGCTGGGATCAAGTCCTGCCTTTCATTTTCTGTTTCTGCTTAAATGAATATTGATGTAATGTTTATCTTTCTTTAATATTCATGATGATAAAGGACTTGGAGCCATTCGCTTTTAATTATACCCTTCTCCATTAAACAGTCTAGTGCAATTAGAGAGCTTCCAGTGCATGACAGAAAAACAAACTTTTTGCTTCCTCTTCCAGAAGTGCCAAGTAGGGCTTCTGCTAACATCCATGTAGTGGCCCGGGTGTAGGAACTTCTTTGCAGGACTCCTCTGGACTGTGGCACCTCCCTGCTGTGCTGTTAGGGAGCCTGAGTCCATGATTTTGGTGACCACTGGCAGCCCTGCAACATGGAGCAGGGTATAATTAAAAGNTGTTTAAATCAAATCTGCCAAAATTATTATGGTGCCTTGATGTCAAGGCAATGACCATCTCTCCTTTTTAGCACTCAGGCAGCATTGCTTCTCCCTCCCCTAACATTATCTATGAGCAAATTGTTATACTGAGCTGTGCAAATTGCCCAGGAGCTTCTGCTGGGAGCCTGAACTTTCTCTGACAAATAAAAGCAATCTGTTTGAGCACGCTTGATGATCAAACCCAGTCTGGTGAGGAGATGAGCTCTCCCCTATCAGCAGCATCTCTTATGGCAGCTGGGGCAGCAGTGACTTCTGCTCTTGGTGTGGTTGGTGACAGGAGTTAGCAAGCCTGGGGACTTTCCACAGACTGTAATGACTTTCTTGCTGTCTCAGAGTTGAGTTTTCATGGTCTTTGAAAATCAGAGCCCTTAAGAATTAAATGTCAGCACCCTACAGGAAAACATCCCATGTTATAACACTGTTTGGGCACTCCTGTATCAAACAGCTTTCTGTTCCTGAGCTGCTGTTTGAAGAACAAATAGATGTTACTGGTCACATAGTGCTCAAGAGCAGCTGAGGACTACATGGGGCTTTCTTGTATGTAGTGGTTGTTTTCAGCAGAGATGTCCTTTGGCTAAGACAACACCTTGATGGGATGCTCTTTTAATGTCTCTGTTGTGTCATGTGTGGGTAGGGCTGAGTAGTGCTACAGGCCGATCATTTTCATCCTGTAAAATATACATCACTCTATTTTACATAGGGGATCATCATTGCAGAACTGATTCTTTTTTTTTTTTTTTTTCATCCTTTTCCTGCTATAATTACTATCCTCCTGCTGATGCCTTGCATTGATGTCTGTGCATGATGAAATGAGTGAAAATTTAAACTGCCCTGGGTGATTGGACATAGACCTTGCTGAAAAATTTAAATGTCTTCTATCCAGAGGAGGCTGGGCCATAAATAAAGTATGATGTCCCCACTGCAGGAGGGGGAGAGCTAGTGCAGCTCCAGACTTAACGCCTTCCTGCCCACCTCCAACCATGCCTGGAGCTGTGGTTCTTCTCCTTGCTGCAGTTTGGAAGCAGGTGGGAGCTACAAGGTGTCAGGGGCAGGAGACCCAGGGCTAGAGGGCTTGGCTGAGTCACTGTGTGCCAGAAGAAAGCCTTGAAGTTAGGAATAAATTGAAAGTAACCATCCTGAGTTTAGGTGGGCATGATGATCCATTTAGCCGAAAAGCTAAAGCCACTGGTACCTGTGGAGCAGGGAGGCTTAGCTAGAGCAGAAATGATAGGTCAGTTATCTCCATTGGAAAATGAGGAATCCAAGTAATTAATCTCCTTGAAACATGGAGGGGGTGTTGGGGGAAGAGAGATTATAACATATGACCTCTAACATAAATAAACCACTATCCCATAAAAGGTCAATGATTTTTAGTGTTCCAGTGGAGTGCTTTTTCTCTTCCTGCATACCTTTGGAGGTATTCTACAGTTTTTTGTAGACTAG
The DNA here is from genome assembly GCA_013401355.1 of Ceyx cyanopectus. Taxonomy (NCBI): domain Eukaryota; kingdom Metazoa; phylum Chordata; class Aves; order Coraciiformes; family Alcedinidae; genus Ceyx; species Ceyx cyanopectus. Next base: position 40,242 of record VYZU01025710.1, on the reverse strand, counting down.
CCCAGGCAGTCACAGATTAAGTGACAGTTTGGTGAAAAATCGCTCCCACTAGTGTGTTTCTATTTCTGTCTATTACTGACTGTGCTGTTGAGTTCAGTGTGGAGCACAAAGGTTAGAGACTGACAGCAGCTTCAGTTCTGACTCCCTTCTGTCACATGCAAAACATCACAGACTTAAAGGACCTCTCCTCCATTTTTGCTGCTGGCAAGGGCTCCTCTAGCATGCAAACACAAGATTCTATCTCCCATGGACTTTTGCCTTCAGTCCACACTAATTTAAGTAGTTGTACAGAGGAGGAAATTGTGTGGGAAGGATCAGTGTTTTGGGAGGAGGCAGTGACACTTCTTGTTTCCCAGGTGGTAATTTGCTCTGGATGCAAAATGTCTCATTTTCCAGCTTCCTGTCCCAGGAATGAGATGAGGAGCTTGTCTCCCTCTCTCTCACCCTAGCCCCAGTCACCTTGAGCCAATAACCCATTTCACCCATATCTGTTGTGGGGCACAATCTCAAAGATAGTAAGTTCCCCTTCAGTTCAATGAAAGGGAGAGGAGAAAGCCCCAAGCTTGTGTCTCCATGGGGTGACCTACCATGTGAGAATCTACTCAGCAAAGTCCCTGAAAAAACATCTTTGTGGACTCTGCTGCCTGTGGAAGGATGGATATGAACAAGTGGGATGCAGAGGCAGGCAGGTCACAAGCTGTGCTTGAATGACTGTGACACCTTTTCAGGGATGGAAAGACAGCAGGATGGAGTATCTGCTTTCACTAATGTGGGTAATTGCTTTGTAATTCCCCTTTCAGACCTGGGTGCAGTGATCTGTACACTGTGTATGAAAATTGCATTGACACAATTTTAGGGTGATGTAGAAATTAGCTAAACTGCCAGGGCATCCTTCACTGGGGTCCCACAGAGGTAGGTGCCTTCCACTATAGTGGGTATGTAGTAGAAGCTAATGAACTTCCAGGGATTGCAGGATGTGGGAGGGGATGGGGCAGTAGGGATGGGGGAAAGCTCATTCCTCCTTCTTAGGGAGGTTTGTGTGCGTTCTTCCAATTAGCCCAGTGTGCTTAATTAGCAGGAGGTCCCCATGGAGGTAGATAATGAGACTTAGGGGCTGGTCCTTATTAACTCTGGGATAGGATATTGGACGGGAAAGTACAGTGTACTCTGGGATCTGCTGAATGAATCCTGGAGCAACTCAGCTCCCATCTCGTGAGTGTTGCTGTTTCTAAGGCAGACGGTATCAGGCAGTCCTTGTGACCACTGTGTTCTCTGCAAAATGTAACCACAAGGTGGCTCATCTGCTTCCCAGGACTCAAGGGTTTTGCAGGATCACCTCATGGCCCACAGACGCGTTTGTAGGACTTCATTAGAGGGAAGCTCCCAGAGATGGAGCACTGCCCTCAGGGTGCAACAAGTAAAGATCATGTAGATGGCTTGGGACAATAATAGTGTGGTGCAAATGACCAGAGACCCCTGCCTGTCCCATCTGTCCACGTTCCAGCTATTGCCTGTTCTGGACACTTTGGAGAGAGGTTTGCAAAAGCCCAGAGTGATTTATCAAGCTCTATTATGGCTGTATTCTGCCTGTAGCAAGTAGTTTGTGATAGCTGCTCCCTCTAACAGCCTGCTCCCACTTTCCTCAGGGTGGCCCATCCTCCCCCATGGATAGTGAAGTAGACCTTTTATTTTGCAGCTGCACAGTGGAGAAACAAGGAGCTCTGTTTTTTTATTAATTTTGAAGAAACAGATATTTTGATTGTCAAGTCAATCTTGGATTATTTTTGGTGAATGTAGTTTGACAGACCATTATTTTGAAGGGACATGGATCATTTAACCAAGCCTAATTGGCTCTGTATCACAATTAGTCACTCAGGCTGAGAAGGAATTGGCTTCACCATCATTTTGGATTGGGAGCCAGTGACTAAATCTAATGAAAGTGTTTGAATCAGAACTTTTATGTATGTACATTCATTATACTGTTAAATTGGCCATATCTCCTCGCGAGACTGGAGGAGGATTTGTGTGAGAGCGTGGTAGCTACTGCATGGTAAGATGAAGCACTGAGGGCTTGGGAAAGGTGGGAGGGAGACTGAATTTTTCAGATGTCTCCTTAGCTGGAGTGATGCAGTTCTACTCCCACGGATATGGAGAGTAGTGCTCAGTACAAGTTTTGGGGAAGCCCTCTGAGCTTTGATTAACCCCCTGGAAAGGGTAATGGGCTCCTAACAGCAGGACAGACCTAGGGCATGGAGGAAAATACCCAAAGCTCTGGAGAAGGTTGTTCTTTCATTATGAACCTTTCATCTTGGGCTGCTCTGTCACTTAGTGGAGTCACCTTGAAAAGCAAGTCAAGGGGCTTGACATCAAGGATGCTATGCTATTCCTCGGGATGTGGTTGGAAGGATCTGTCTCCTTTCATTTCCTTGGGGTGAATTAGGCTCTGTGCTTGTGTCCTGTCAGTGGTAAGGGTTAGACAGCAGGAGGAAGGGCTTGCAAGACTCCTCTCCCACCATCATATCACAGGCTCTTATGATTGCTGAGGGTGGTTTATGTATTATTTACACTTAACATTCGGCAAGATTTTCCCGATACATTTAAAGGTTGTCAGTCATCTGCTGTGTTCAGAGATGAGAAGGTTGTGAGAAGGAAAGCTGGGAGACTAGTGGAAGGCCAGGGAAACACTCCTGTACTCCAGGTACTGGAGGCACTCAGATGTCACTGAGAAACTGGAGTGACAGGAGGGTGCTGGGAACTCACAGAATCAGAGCATCATTACGGTTGGAAAGGACCTCCAGGGTCATCAAGTCCAACCTTTGTCCTAGCATTTCTCTAACCACTACACCATATCCTCAAGTGCCGCATCTATTTGTTCTTTAGACACCTCTAGAGATGGTGACTCCACCACTTCTCTGGGCAGCCTGTTCCAGTGCCTAACTACCCTCTCACTCTCCTGGCCCACAAAGTCCTAAGTTTCATAAGTCGTTCTATTTTTCAGAAAACATGCAGACCATCAGCCAAACATTGCAAGCAAGTAAAGGAGCCAGGAAATGAACTTCTCCACGAAACAAAAATCAAATTGACTCATTTGTTTTCAAGGTTCTCTACCCCAGCAAAATGAAAGTCATAATCATACAGGGGAAATAGGGAGATAAATTGGGTGTTATTTCAAGTATCACTGGCTCACATAATTTTATTGTGATGTTTGCAAGAATGGGCATTTGTTCTAAAGCTTTGAATTCTGGATTCAGATGGATTCTTGCGACTCTAAGCTTTAGTAAAGAAAAGGGTGTTTTATGCTTCATAATCATAGAAAACAGCTTGAAAATTTTGTCCTGAGATTGACTTCAGAAGTTCAGCAACCAGAAAGTGAGTAAGGGGAAATCAGACAGTGCAGTTCATCTGATTTGGGACAGGATGCCTTGTCTTTGAACATCTCTGCCCAAAGCATGGTACAGATAAAGAACACAGAGCCAAACATGCTGTGTCTGGAGATATTTGGGTGTTAGATACATGAGCTGATCATGACAGAACCAGCCTCTTGGAAAGCTCATTTTTTTTGCATCATCTCTGAAGGTTGAGCTTACTGAGAAGAGTGGAACAGGGTGCATGTCCGATTCGTCATTCGAGTGAGTTTGCCCTGGTGGCCAGGGAAGGTGCTATGGGAGCTGACAGACCCTAATACCACAAATTTTCTGATTTTATTCTGCCCCAATGCTGTTGTCAGATGAACAGGGTGAATTGGATGCAGCTCCTGCTCCTCCTCTAACAGTTTTGACAGCCTCTCTGATGGAAACAAGCATTGGCCCCTTTCCTGTTTTGATCAAGACAGTCTTTTTCTGTACTTTCAAACACACAGTCTCAGAAGGAGAGCAAATTTCGAGGACAGATCAGGTAATCTGTGTGTGATCTGGAAAGCTGTGCAATGTCAGGGGAGATGTGGGTCCAACACAAAATGTTTCCATACTCTTGAGAAACCAAATACCTGGACTCACTATTGGCTTTGAGGAAAGGGAGTAAAAGAGAGTTTGGTACAGTTAGGGGTAAGATTAGACCAGACTTTCTCACATCTCCATCCCACTCCCACTAGAATCAAAAGAGGATACACTCACCATTTCATAATCATCTGGGGTGAATGAAGCCTCAAAGGACTGCTAATGTGCCTTGTGGAGCTGTGTCCGCTCTTCATTATTAACATTTAAATCTCTTTCAGTATCACAACCATTAATTTTGCTGTTGCCTTGGTGTCAAAAAGTCAGCACAGGCAATGCTGAGTGTTTCTGGCAGCAGAAAGCAGAGGTCTGGCTGAAAATGGCCTTCCCTTCCACTTAGCTGCCTTTCTCATCAACATTGTCCAGACAGAGGTGAGTTTTGGTCATTTGGGGCAGATGCTGCTGGTTGGAGAAGGTCTGCTTCAGTGGAGAAGGGACAAATGTCTCAGTGAATGCAGTGTCCTGATTTTGGCTGTGATAAGAGTTACTTTCACCCTAGTAGCTGGTACAATGCTGTGTTTAGAATTTAGTATGAGAATAAAGTTGAGAACACACCAATGGTTTAGTTGTTGCTAATTAGTGTTTATACTGAGTCAAGGACTTCTCAGCTTCTCATGTCTGGCCAGCAAGAAGGGTGGAGTGGTGTAAGAAGCTGGGAGTGGACACAGCCAGGACAGCTGACCCAAACTATCCAAAGGAATACTCCACACCATAGAACATCATGCCCACTACATAAACTAGGGGGAAGGCTGACTAGGGCCCACTGCTCAGGAATTGACTGGTCATTTGTTAGTGAGTGGTGAATAGTTACATTTGTGCATCATTTGTTTTGTATATTCTAATTATTTCATTATTATTGTAATTTTATTATTGTTATATGTTTTTACTATCTTCTTCCTTTTCTGTCATATTAAGCTGTCTTTATATGAACCCACAAGTTTTACTTTTGTTGTTTTGTTGGTTTTTTTTTCCCTGAGTTCTATTCCCCTTCCCACTGGGTGGAGGGATGGAACAAGTGGCTGTATGGTGCTTAGTTGCCAGCTGGGGTTAAACCACAACACAGAGGATAGAAGGTTGTATCTTTTCCCTGTCTTTCTTTTATCTCCTCCCCTGTAACTCCATCAGCTTGCTCAGCAGCTTATTTGGCCATTGTCCTGCCTTATCTTGCCTGTGATATATTTTCTGAGAGGGGCAGCCATAATTTGTCACTCTGAAGCATCATACCTTTGAAGCCATAAATGGTTACACAAAATAATAGAGTGGCAAAGAGAAGGATCTAGGAACTTAAGAAATAATATCACAAGTCTTTTGGGACAATTTCAGCTTCTGTTTTGCCTAGACAAAAATGGGAAACAGTCAAAAGAGGAATAGGGTGATATTCAGGAGGGAGAAGCAAAAATATCTCTGATATGTCATAGAATCATAGAATATATTGGGTTGGAAGGGACCTGTAAAGGACATCTAGTCCAACAGCCCTGCAATAAGAAGGGACAGCTCTAACTAATTTAGGCTGCTCAGAGCCTCATCAAGCCTGGCCTTGATTGTCTCCAGGGATGGGGCCTCCACCACCTCTCTGGGCAACCCACTCTAGTGATCTATCACGCTTATATTAAAGAACTTATTCCTAATGTCTAATCTAAATCTACCCTTTTTTAGCTTAAAGTAATTACCTCGTCCTGTTACTACAAACCCTTGTGAATAGACCCTCCCCTGCTTTCTTATTGGTCCCTTTCAGGTATTTTTCATGTTCATGCTCCATGACTGATTTTGGCCAAATGACTCTTTACACAGATGCTGCAGCCCAGCCTGACTGGACTCTAAGCCTCTGAAAGACAGTGTTTTCAGTCCAGTAACAACCCAACTAATAATCACCCTTTTCTTAGTATTTCAAACCTGAACTTGACTGACATGTATTCCTAACTAGGAGCCCCTGTGCTTTCTGCCCCTGCAAGATTGGGGTCTCCTTTGTAGTTAAAGGATGACAATATGCATAAAACCATGTCATCTGGGAACTCTTCCTGACATAATCTAAATATTGAGCATCTGCGAGCTACGCAGCCTGGCTCTGCTGAAGCTAAGGACTTCCCATGTGATGTCCAAAGCAGCAGGAAAGTCTTTGATGATCTGCATGGCTATCTGTGGTCCAGTCCTGGTTAGCTGGGAAACTGCATCTCCTAATTAAATGGTCAAAACCAAAGGTGGGGAGGAAAACCTTCTACAGAAGTTATCTGCCATATTTCCAACCCTCAAGGCATTTCCTTGTTTCTGCTTTTGGATGTACCCTTGCCCTGTTCCTGAATTTTACACTACAGTCTGAGCTCTCCAACAAAAGGTTGATGTCAGATGGGGGTTCTCCAGCAGCAGCTCCAGTGGGAAATTGCAGGAGGATGGGTCCCTCCCTGGGTGCATGCAATTTAAGATGAAGTATGGGGCTCTTTGAATGACCTCTTTCCTTGATTTTTTCCGCTCCTTTTTCATTTTAGGGTGTTCAAAAAGTACAGCCACTGACTGAATTATTGACAGAAACAGTGTTTAAATTGCTTGTATAATTGGTGAATCAGCAGCCAGCAGTTAGCTAGCCCATTGTGCCAATTCTGTGCTGTGTTACTGGTCCTTGCTCTGAACCATGGGACAGGGACACATTCTGTCCAACTAATGGCAAGCAACCATCCCACACCTGTATGTAAAGGGCTTCTCTTCTGCTTTATCTGCTACCCAATTGATTTATGTGTCTTTATGCCTTTCGTTTCTGTCCTCTGATATGTTCCACAAACAGCTTGGTCCCTTGTTGCCTTTTGTATCTTGTCCCCATACCAATGCTCATTCATTAGCTGGAGAGCTCTGACTCCCCAGTAAAACTGAGATGAGGCAAGGAGTTGGGATGTGCTGAGGTGAAGACAAATGACTCTTGAAGGCAACCAGGAGGATTTTTTTCTCCCTTGGCTTGTTTTACTTTTTTTTATATCCTGTGAGAGGGGAAGATGTGACAGAGCTATGTGATGAATGCAACACATGAGCCTTCGACATGGAAAACAAAGTTTTATTGGCAGATGGGGTGTCAAGACAGCAAAGGAGGCACTGGTGGTTCTGAACATAGTGCAGTGTTGGGAGTAGGGCTGGTTTTTCAGTTCCTTATTGTCCTTTCCCAGGGAAAGCCTTTGAAGCCTTCTTCCCTATGTATTAGAGGCCACTGTGCATCCCCTAGAGCTTCAGCACCCGCAGCAGAAAGGGCTGTGCTTTTCCAGATGGAACATTAATGATTTTGGATGGATCCACTGTCAATAGTCAGCTTCAGCAGTTAGAGACTGTGCTGCAGATCCGATGGCTGACTACAATCAGTTGCATGGCCACAAGCGCACAGGGTCTGGAGCTACTTCCAGTGGCTCTAATGAGCCCTGGGTACATGTCTGATGAAGTCTAGGACATGTCTGTCTTGGCACCTTTGGCTGCATGGACAGAGCAGAAGCCCATTAGTTCAGAGGCTTTTGGAGGAGTGACTGGAAGCAACGTTTGAGAGGCGGCTACGACAGGGGGGAGGCAAAGATGTAACCCAGGGAGGGAGGCCCCAAGGACTAATATTTATGGGCTGTAGGGTAATGTAGCAGCACAGGCTATGGCTTATTCAGGCTGGCTGCTCTGGAAAGCAAACATCCCCTAAACGCGGGTTTGGGGACCGGTATTTCCTGGCTTGCAGCCACTAGAGGCTGCCCTGCTCCAGCGCCTGAGCCTCAACTTGCAGAGTAACAGCAGCAGCTTTCCTGCCTGGCATTGAAAGAAAGTTGAAGGAAAAGCCATTATTTTTATTTTTTTTTCCCCCTTTCTTCTGTGAGTGGATTGAGCAGGTGTTGCAGCAAAGCTGGGCTTTCAGGGATGTATCTTGTGTGCTGCTTATAGGCAGAGAAATGGAGGTACAAGAAGCTGCATGGAAATGGCTGGCCTGATAGCAAGCTGGCTTTGAAGCTCACGATGAAGGGGACATTAGCACAGGCAGAACCCAGCACCTAGCTCTGGCTACTGCCACATGAGGGGATGGGAGCAAAACCTGTGCTTGTGGGGAATAGCTGCAAAATCCACACACCTGCCAATTCTGGGTAGAACTGGGCAGACCCGATAGCTGGCAACTGGCCAGAAGCAGCCAAGCTTCCTCGGGGGAACTGTAGCTTCTCCTGGTGTACATGCACCCTTGCTCCTGTGCTCACACACCTCTGCAAGCCCAGCACCCGTACTGGGTTTGCTGAGCATCCTATGCTGGTGGAGCTTGGCCTCTTCTTATCTCCTTTCTAGGTATCCACTGTAAGGACATCAGCTGCTATGGAATTCCTGCCTGTACAGTGCCCAGTGTTTGTTCCCCACGTGGTGGCGGACGTCGATGTAGAAAGGTAAGACCTGAGCTGTGCTGAGCAGGTTGAATATGTCTCAGAGACGATTTTGCTCCCCTGAGAGAAAGTCCTGGTGATGAAGCCATGAATTACAGGCAGGATGCAAGTGCTGATCCCGTGGGGATGCTGGATGCCAGAACAGATTATCCTGATGGTCCCTCTCAGCCTTCAGATGTTTCAAGTGCTTCTTCATTGCTATCACTAAATGTTCAGCACCAAACCTCCCTGTCTGTTATGGGGGTGTGGGAGGGTCCCAGCTCCCAGCTCTGCTTGTCAAACTTGCTTTGCATGGTGCTGGATTTGGCTTGTGGGCCAGGTCTAATCTCATTGGATCTGGCACCTTTCTTTGTTATCCCAGACAGCCTCAGCATGAGGGGCTTAGAAGTTCCCATGTGCCTTACCATGGGGCAGCAGACAAGGCAGTACAGGGGAAGGGGGTAGTAGCCAGGGGGTCAGGCATGTAGTACCCAGAGGGTCAGGTGCCCATGGGTCCCCTTTCTCCTCTATTTCTCCTTTGATTCCACTCATTGCTGCTTTTCCATTTTTGTTGTGCCCTGCAGAGGTTGTTATAAATCTCCACACCTGCCCTTCTGCTAATGGCTTGCTGTGAACAGAGTGAGCAGATCTCAGACGATGTAAATAGGTGTAGCTGCCCTGTGATCAGGACCTTGGCAATGCATTAACCCAGGTGAGAATGTGCTCCATAATATCTATTGCATTGTTATCAAAGCCCAAGCATTGCTTCTAGTGCCTTAAAATCGCTGCCTTCTATTACACTTGGTCTTTGGCAGACCGATGTGTTGACAAAGATGTCTTAGTTTATCTTCTCAATGCATCCGCTGCAGCCGGATGCTTCTCTGACCCTCACGTTTTCAATAATCTTTTCCCTTCTTCCCTCCAGAATTACAGATCCTCTTAGTCATTTGAGAGATAAGTATTTATGTATGTGTTGGTGAGGAAAACTTAATCAATAATGCCCATGAATAACATTTATTTGTGATTTATATCCACCAAATCTCCCCCCCTTTCTTTGCTTTGTTCGTTTTTTGTTGGGATTGTTGTTGGGTTTTTTTTCCTTTCCAGAAAGGATTCACATTCTGCTCTGTCTCTGTTTCTTCAAAGTTCAATTATCAGAGAGAGAAAGCAAACTCCAAGCAAAAGCAGTCATTTTGGAGAAACATATCAGTCTTATCAGTCCCCTCACACCAGCCTGTCCAGAGGGGCTGCCCATCCCACTGCCCCCAGCCTCTCTGTGAGGGACAGGATAGTGTTTTCGCAACAAATCCAGGGCGGTAGCTTACTGGCACAGATTCACTTTCGGGAAGAGGTTCCCCCAGTTCTGCAAGGTTTGAATTGAACAGTGTAATGCAGCTGCAAAATCCCCATGAACAGACTTTTAGTTTTTGTTTTGTTTTGTTGGTTTGTTTGGGTTTTGTTTGGGTTGTTTGTTGTTGTTGTTTTTTTTTTTAGTTTTGTTTTTTTTTTCCCAAGGTGATTTAAGAAAAAAGGGGCAGGTTACATCTTCTATTACAGTTCAGGGGGCTTCTCTCTGTGCAAGGTCAGGGTGCTGTGGGCTGCTTGGGGTGAGCTGCTTTAAACTAGGGCAGCCCGGATGTTGCTCTGGCAGGGGAGGGTGATGGGATGCTCCAGCTACTACTGTAACTTCGGAGCTGGTAGGTGGCGACCCGATCCCTCTCCGCCCCCGCCCCCTCCCCCCTTATCCCCGAGTCCTTCCACTGTGCTTTCCTCACTGTATTTTCTATGCAGATGGGTGTCATGCAAATCCCACTGTGCTGGGACATTGGTAATCTTGGCCAGTCCTCACCCAGTGGTTCATCTCAGCACTTGCATGCTTGCATTCAGGGTGTACCAACTGTGGTGGACATCAGTATCCCTGGGTGCTCTGCACTGCCCTGGACACGGGTGAGCTGCTTTTCCCATGCCTTCAGAGCAAGCGTGACCACTACATGTGTAGTTTAGCCAGTGACTGTGTGAGAGAGAGGGAAGCTCGGACACCCTGGTAATATGTGTTTGTGATGAGCAGCTACAGGAAACTAATGGACCATGAAATTATCCAAGGAAAGAAAAAAACAAAACAAAACAAAACACACACAAAAAATACCCAACCAAAAAATAAACCAACAAAGAGACTGAGCAAACTGCACTGCATTCACAGCCCTGCTCCCATCTTAGCCAGCTTATTGCAGTGAGACACATAGTATCTTTATGTAGAAGATGTTCTTTCCCAGTTATCCAGGTGACTTAGTGTGAAACTACACAGGGAACACCAATTACCTGGGGGAACCTACAAGGAACAGTTATTGCATTTAAAAAAAAGAAAAGAAAAAAAAAAAAAGAAGCGAAAAACAAAAGAGAGGCTTTGGAAATTGCTAGCCTGACTTTCAAGGCAGAATAAGCATCCTTGTGATACTAAAGTGCACTGAACCATCAAGCTTTATCTCAAAGGATCCCTAAGTGTGTTGCCAAGCTAAGTATACAGCAATTCCGGCCTGCTTTTCTGGAGCTCCACCTCCAATGGGGGAAGCACACACAGGGGCAAAATGTGTTTGCAAAATGTTCTTGCAAACGGAAGCTGCAGGGAGAAACTGAGACACATGGTGCAGCTACTTAGATTCAACAACAGGGCAGCATCCCCAAGTGAGTGGTAAGGAGGTTGCTAATGACCCCAAATGGGTGCAGAGAGCAGCAGCAGCTTTTCATCACTGGGCTCTCTATTCAAACCCAGCCTGGTCTAAGCAATCCTGCTTTCCATGCTCATGCCTTGGCAGTATATGAGATGGGAAACAAAGTTGTCTGCAGTAACTAGAGCTGTTTGGGAAATTTGTTGTTATTTTCAAAAAAAAAAAAAAAAGGAAAACTCTGGTGAGGATGTGCTTTTATTGAAGCAATGGAAAACCCCTCTGATTTTTATTTATTTTTGTCTATTAAAAGTCTGAAGCTTGGTGTTTTGGATTTCTGGAGCATTTATTGGAATTAGTGCATTTCTCATCTCACAAAGAGGAATTGTCAGGGGAAAGTTTTTATGAAAAAGCTGTGTCATTTCTGCCTTGCTCTGGGAGAAGAACATGACCAATCTGACTGCCAAAGAAACAGTCAGAGATCATTCATCCACACTGCTGCAAGCTCTTCATGAAATGATGGCCTGTGACAGCCATACCTTTCTTGACATCCTCAAAGAATCTTTGAATAGCAGATAGGAAGGACCTCAAGAATCATCTCTTCCAACTTTTCCTGGCAAATGCACAGGCTAGCTGGGATGGCCCAGCACCCTATCCATCTGAATGTTGAAAGTGACCAGTGTTGGGAAATCCACCACTTCCCTGGGGAGATTATACCAATGGTTGATTGTTCTCATTGTGAAAATTTTTCCTCTTGTGTCCAACAATTTTACAGGTTTTTCATCCTCTAAAACAGAGGCTAGGGCAGGGACCCAGCCCAGGGCTCATCATCAAGCCCCAGCCTGCCTGACTTTCTCCATTCCTAGGTCTGAAAAGGATTTCAGGGTCCATATGCTTTGGGACCTTTTTATTTTGATAAAAATAATTAAAGAGGGAATTTTTGACTGATAAAGAGAGAGTTGAGAGATCAAGAGGAACCTCTGTGGCTGTTTTATCCAGCTTAAATCTGTGAAGTAATTCAATTTCTCCAGTGCAATGTTAGTTTTACACCAGCTGAAGATCTGAAACGTCTTTGCTGAGTTAATTTGCTTGCAAACAAGAGATAATTGAGACCAATGCTGCATCTTAAATAATATGTGAGAGGATGTAAGCACATGTGAAAGAGCAAACACACCCCTAAAATAAAAGATGGTGATGGTGTGCTGTGCTAAATTCAGCCCCGTTTGGGATGCAAAAGGGGGAAAACATAGAAAAAGGAAGAGGTGGAATTGCCTGATGTGGCTGCTTTGATTTATGCACAAAGGCAGCTGCAGACAGTGGATGGGCAACCAGCACATGTGGGTTTTCCTCCACCTTTTTTTGAGTTTTCTTTTGTTAAAGGTTTTGTGGAAAGGACAAAAAAAGTCCTTGGCAAGTGAAGCTGTTCTGGGCATCTGTAGTCCTGCAATGAGATGAAGGCCTTTGAGGGCAGTTCTGAATGAGCTCCTGTCCTCTTTTCCGGCTGGGATGGCCAGCCTACCTTGGCAGTGCTGGTCCCTTGTGCCTGCAGGAGAACTGACCCAAAGTGCCCCAGCCAAAAGGGATGCCTTTGGACACCACCTCCACCTGGTCCATGTCCTAGCCCAAACCAGGTAACTCCAGCTGATCAGTCTAAGAGCAGTGATGCCTGATCTATTGTGTCCCTCGAGTGCAGACAAGCCCTCTTCTCCTCATGGGTCTGCCTAAGATTAGTCCTCTTGAATTTGAATAAGCAGTGAGTCCTGCTGTGCCACCACGCTGGAAGCAGCCTGGAGCAATGCCAGGTTATGCCAGTCTGGCACTGCTCAGCCGAGTGTGGAGCCCTGCTCTCTGCTTCTGAAAAGAAAGTTACATTAGAAAGGCCTTTTACCCAGATACTTAATTAAAATAATATTGAAACAAGCAAGACACACTGTGTGCTAAGCACACGGTCACAGCTTCCCACAGCTCATTTGCAAGAGTGCTCAATAATGGCTGTGGGTAATTATTTTTTAATCAGCCAGTGTAAAGAACGATTGGCATGTTAACAAATGGTACTTATTTTCTCTTGCTCCGACAGGGAGAGATCACAGGCAATGCCGTGCCAGCCAACGAGTATCCCCTGGCACAGCAAAAACCTCAGTCTTACTGTGGCTGGATCTTGTTTTCA
>VYZU01025710.1:0-26696 GCA_013401355.1 Ceyx cyanopectus | reverse complement strand
CAGAGATTATAAAGTGGCAAAGCGATTAAAAAAAAAATTAAAACCAGTAATATATAAATCATGAATTGTGGTAAAATACATCAAAACAGCACCACAAGATTATCTTCAGGCTTAAATCAAGTACAAACATTCACCATCTGAGAAAGGAAATAAATTAATGCAACAGTACTTGCCACCAACTTAAAGGATGTGCTCTCTTGGGCTCAGCAGAGACCATCCATCTGGCTTATGAGTTTACTTCTGTTTCTGCCTCCTTTATGTGAAAAAGGATGGGCATGGGGTCTGCCTTTGCCAAGAATTGCTCCAACTCTTCCGCTCTAGCTTTACTCAGTCTACTTGGACTTATGTGAGTGCCAGCTGTGTCTTCCTTATCTTTGCAGGGTTAAGCCATGTTGTTTCTCCCAGCCTTTCTGCATGGCTCTTAGTCTTCCTGTTGTTGCTCTATGCTCATTCTACAGATATCAGCCTCCTAGGTTTTCAGGTTTTGCTCTCCGTAGGAGACACAGCAGCAACCCAGTAAGACAGGAGGAGCAGGACTTCATCAAGAGTCCCTTGTGGTCACTGCTGAGCTGAGCAAGTGGTTACCTTTTAGTAGCTCAGTGGCCATGTGTTCTTGAAACCTCAGCCCCAGAGACTGGAGAAAGTTCAAAGATGCTTCCTCACTTAAGGAATCTGTTGTCATCAACCCAAGGGTGGCTCTGAAGTCTTCGAGGCAAGATCTTGGCTTCCCAGCAGCTGGCTTTATGTGGCCTTCATGTTCCCATGAGACTGCGTGGGCCATTTTAATCTCTTCTTTCCATCTGGTTGATTTATTTCATTAAATTACAAAATTGTAACTGACACATTCCTCCCACAATTGAGATGTTTTTTGGGGTGCAAAAAAATTACTTGTCATACCACCCAAGCGTGGTAACCATAATTTTCCCATCTGTGCAGATGTGCTTAGTGCCTCTGGAATTTTGATGTTCACATTGCAACAGAAAGTTTTATATCAGCCTCTGTCTCCAACTTCTTCATTGCAGAGAGTTGCCAAGAGGGCAGAGGTGGCGAATGGAGACTTCCCATTCTTCTGGTGTATGTTTAATTAATTTTCACTGATGTTGCTGTTGATTATTTTTCCTGGTTCCTCAGGTGCAGTGAGGTCTCATGTTCGTCCTTCCATGCAGAGCCTCCAACAGAAATAAACCCAAGCACAGAGTATGATCACGGCAGCAAGCTGCTGAGGGGATGCTAAGGTCCAGCTGAAAGGTGCTTCACAGATTCACAGATTTACAGATGTTAGGGGTTGGAAAGGACCTAGAAGATCATCTAGTCCAACCCCCCTGCCTGAGCAGGATCACCTAGACCAAGTCACCCAGGAACAGATCCAGGCGGGTCTTAAGTGTCTCCAGGGATGGAGACTCCACAACCCCCCTGGGCAGCCCATTCCAGAGCTCTGTCACCCTCACTGTGAAAAGGAAGGAAGTTCTTCCTTCGACTGGGGATAACTTGCAGGTCTCATTTGGAGCCATCATGCCTTGAGATGGATTTTAATTCAACTACACCAACCAGCAGATGATATGCTTATCCTCTTCTCTCCACCTTCAAGATGAGATTCAGCATGTTTCCACCACCTTTGTTTCCTCTAAATCAGTGTATCATAGAGTTTGTGCCCTCATCTTTGAGGTGCCCAAGGGTCACACTTCTCAGAGAGCTTTTCCCTTTCTGCTTTTTAAGAGCAATTTGATTAAAGCAGGTCTCTAAACCATGCCCTTTCCCAGGCCCAGGGGACCCAGCCAGAGCTCTTCTTCTTGCAAATCGATTTTCCCTCCCGCTCAGTGCATTAAAACCTTTCCCTGATGGAGCTGTTCTGAGCGAGAGCACTTCGCTTTATTAACATGGGCTTGTTTGTTTGGGAATCAGAAAAGGGAGATATCTAAGTGGATTTAATCCTTTGAAACAATTCAGTGGTTCTGGCTGTATGGGATTTATTTTCCCAGAGAGGAGATGAGAGACCTTTGCTGGGGAGCTGACCCATTAGGACTCTGCTTGGCTGGCTGAGGGGAGATGCTCACACCAGCAGTTGGGATTTAGAGGCTGCATTGTCCCTGGTTTCAGCCATACCCACTCCATCCAAATACATGTAAAGATGTTCAGTCTTCCTCCTTCCAGAATCAGGTTCACTGAGGTGTCCTTTAGAAAATTTACATTGCAGGAAAAATGTAAGCTGCGTCTTGACCCATGTAAGACTGAGCATGCCAACAGAGACACATCAAGGGATGCTGTGTGCTCACATGGTTCATGGGGTGGCTGCTGAAGGGGAAGCTCCATGGCAGCCCAGCAAAAGGTCTTTCTGAGACAGTCACCAACTACATGTACTGAGCACAAACTCACAGAGCTGGGCACATGCAGAGATGTGTGTGCACATGCACACCCCCTGATCCTTGATTAAAGATCACATGGAGGGAGTCAGGCCTTGCTCCCCAGCTGGCACTCAGGCTCTCAGCAACATCTACTCTTCTCCTGTTGTTAGTGCCAATTGCCAGAAATGCTCACATCATGGATGTGACTTCATCCAGGCAGTTGAATTGTTTGTTTTCCTATGATTTAAATCCTACTAACCTTGACTGTGTTAAAATGTGTAATTGTTCTGCCTTTCTTCATCACCTTCTGGTCTTCTCCACAAGGAGATTATGACCTGTGAGAAAGTAAATGCCTTGTATGAAGTTAAAAAAAAAAAAAAAAAGAAAGTTGATATTGAAATAACTGCTGTCAGAGGAAGACACATTCTTCAAACACGTTCTCTCAGCTCAGCATGAGGCAGTGGCTGCCTGTGTTTCAGAGCATTATGGTACATTAGCCTCCGCATGCAGTGTTGCTTGCTTTGTTTATTATTTTAATTTCCAAGACTCTAGCAGGGGTGGATGGTGCTGAGCTGACAGCAAGGGAGGAATGAAAGCCTCTCCCTTGCCGTGCCATGGGGGTGGGGACAGAGGAGTCATCGCTACCCAGGCAGCCGACCTAGCAGAGATGGCAGAGAACATGGCAAGGCTACCCCAGCAATGAATGTGGCAATTCCTCCTTTTTTTTTCCTGAAATCTGATGAACCAGAGCTTCCAAACTTTGCTTGTACGGACACCCTGACTTCCTAGCAAATAGAGGTCTTGACAGGACACTGTTCCAGCTACTTCATCCCATCTACTCCAGCAGAGGTGCTGGCTCACTAACAGAGTCATGAGGTGAGTGTTTGGCTGTGGACAATTATTTGCGTGAGCTAAAAAGGAGGGTTATTATTCTCTGTATGAGAAAAAAACCCTCTGCCTGAGTCCTTGAGCTCCCCAAGTGAAAACAAAGACAGGAGAATGTGGTTTCCTGTCAGCCTCCATCTTCCACTCAATCCTCTGCAGAAGAGTTGGTTTGTCTGTGTTTTGTTTTAGCTTCTCCAGAAAATTAGGGCAATTTTTGCAGAAAATTTTGTAATGGGAAAAAAAAAAAGAGGGAATATGTTTTGACATTCTCAAAACGCCCTCCTTTTGTCTCCACCAAGTCTCCTTGATGCATTTGAACTGAATCTCAAATAGCTTCAGTCCTCCTGGAAGTCTAGTTTTCAGAAAAAAAAACCCCAACCCTTTTCAATTCACTGAATAAACATTGTTTAGCTCCACTCAGGAGACTGCCCACAGGGTGCTTGCTGGGTGCTCTGGGGTGCCATGACCTCTCAGGGCTGCTGGCTTCCCCACCAGCCAGGCAAAATAAGTTGGATATTTGTGATTCTGCCTCCTCCCCTTTCCTGCAATGTGCTAAAGTCTTGACATCGCCTGGAAAACCCCAGAAAAAAAAGAAGCTTAGTGGTAACTCTCTTCTGAGAAGTTATTTGCAAATATTAACATAAAACCTATTTGTATGTATTCAAGGGCAGGAATGGTTAAAGTGAGTTCCTCTTATCTGATGTATGATTAAGAGCAACTCCCAAGCCCTGATGAGTTCAGGGGAAAACATACAGCATCAGATGGTGCAGGGTATTGGGAAGCAATGTTGAATTCATTAATGGCATGTTTCACTTTCCTCTGTGGTTCTGGTACCAGAACAGATTTACAAGGGAATGCAGTCTGGGTATCAATGATGCTTGGAAAAGAATGTCTATTTGCTTTTGTAAGCACAGAAAGAAAGTGTAAATCAAAGTAAACCAATCCTAACATCTGTAGAAATAGACTTGATTTCTGATAACAAAATGAAACTAAAGAAAAAATTATCTTCAAAGTCAAATGGTTTTGATAGGAAAGGCCTGCACAGCTCTAGCATCCAGGTAAGCAGCCACTGAGCTGTTGATGACTGCCTTATACCAAATGTCCAGTGGACCTGGTGAGCTGCTTTGACCAGTCCTCATGAGCACCAGCTTCCCAATGGCATGACTGTGGTCACCCAGCCTGACCCCTTGGTTTTACAGCCAGCAAAGTTTTTTCCAGCAGTGGTTGAACTGCATGTGCCCTATCAAAACCCAGCGGACTCTGGTTGGGATCTCTTTACTTCAGCCCCTGACAGTGTGGAGTCTGATGTGAGCTGGTACTGCAGGAGTTTATGAGAGAAAGTGGCCTCCTAACACTCTTATTGTCCCACCAGTCTTAAAATCCCTTCCTGGAGTGGAGCAGAGCATCCTCTGGAAATGCCTCTCTTCCTCTGACTGCAGGGACGACCAGACAGCTCACATAGACAACATGCTCAGTTCCAAGGCAGACACATTTCAGGGAGTAGGATCTCACCCTGTGTTTAGTGCTTTTTGTGTTTCCTAAAAGAATAGCTGGGAAAAGGATCTAGGGATCCCAGTGTGAAAGGTGGATGGTCCATCCTGCAGCCTTTGGCTGAGCACTGCCTATGCACCAGTATCATCAGTTGCTGAATGCCAGCTTGTAGCAACCGCTGCGGGTGAAGAGCTAAAGAAAAGGAGCAGGATGATGTTGTGAATGCGCAGCACATGGAGAAATGCTTGGTAACAAAGAGTGCTATTGATCTCATTTACTGCCTGCTACCATCAGCTGGAATGGGGAAAGCAATTGCTCAATCCCACTTTGTAAGAAAAAGCCTGCTCTGAATATTAGTTTCAGCTCATCCAAAAGAGCCTGACACTAAATATAAATCAGAGTCACAGAGGGATGAAACAATACACGTGTATGCGTCCTTACTGCAATATTAGTGTAAGGCCCAAAGCTGGGACTTCGGACTCAAAGGATTTGAGTTCAGACATAAAACTTCAGTCTAACCTCACTGTCATGCTTCTGACTTGAGGCGATATTTCAAACCCAGAAGAGATGGCTCTGTCCAGTCTTTATTTTTGGTAGGACTGAAATTTGGAAAGATGAAATTAAATCACATGGCCTTGCTAGACAGCTGACACTCAAAAATAAAATCTGTGTTTCCATGGGGAAAGGGGAGAATTTTTAGAAAATGTATTAAGGTTTGCAAATCTCAAGCCTCTGTTTCACTTTCTTTACAAAGCCATGTAATTGCAGAGAGGATCTGGAGGAGTTTCAGCCACTTTAGATGAATGATTTGTAAGTAGAAACTAGTTTGAATTTCACTTTTTGGAATTGATGGAGAAGGAGCAGGGTTTGCTGTTTTCTAATGCAGTATTTTCCAGGTATGTTGTATAACTTTTTTTCTTCCAAATCTCTTGAGTGGTCCATAATGAGCAATTATAAAAGGCTAATCTAATTAAAAGGAAAATCTCCTCATTCATTTAATTCTTAAATCTCTTTCTATTGGGAGGGGAATATTTAAATTAGCTTCCTCCCATTATAAAGTTACTTCATGGTCTGTTTTTCATCACAGTTAAATCAGAACGGGGGCATGAGGTGCTTTTACTTTAATCTGTTTTTAATCTGATTTTCCTTAAATGAAGTTGGATCATTTCTGGTGCAGAGTCCAAGAAACCAGGGAGGCAATGACTAACAAGAGGTCATTTATTCTGTTCCAATGGTCCCAAGAGGGACCCCAAAGTTTTGTTAATGATCATTGCAGTCATAAAGAAACCCATTCATTTTACCCATTGGCCAATAAATGCTTTATAGTATTTAATGGAACTTTTTAAAGATGAGAGGGACAAGAGTCCTTCCTAGGAGCAGGATCCCAGAGGTGGCATGGGGAGGGCTGTCCATGGGGAGGAATGCTGTCTGCACATAATGGTGGGGCTGGAGAAAGGGACCAAGAGCCAGACAGGTACTTTGGCATCTCCTGGAAGCCATGGTGGGGAATGGGGATGCCGGGAAGCAACGTGGGGAAGAGCAGCATCCTGGCATCACTCCAGAGGTGGTCGCAGGCTCTGCACACTCATGGTGCTTCGTTATCTGGGCTGTGCACTCCAACTGCTGCCAGCCTGCATCCTGGATAGTGCTTCATTGTCTGGGCCAGGTTCGTCATCAGGCTTTTCTTCTGTTCCCCTCCCATCCCTTATCAGCCAGCCCCATGCCTCCTTCCCCATGGGTGCCTTAGGGAGACAAGGCTGTGACTTCATGGCCACCCCCTCCTCTCCCCAGGGCACAACTTGTCCTCTCTGGCTACTCGGCAGGGAAAGTCAAAGCTCAACAGGGCAAAAATCAATCCTAATAATAAAGTAACAAACCACTCCGGGAGAAGGAGAGTACCCGGAATTACTTTTAATTCAGAAGTCAGCACGAGATAAGGTGCCAGCCCAAATGCCAATATGCTAATGCAGCTCCTTCTGCAATGTGCACTGCCAGTATCTCCACCTGGCTTGTTCCACAGCTGAGACAACCTGTCTCTCTTCAGCACCAGAGATACATATTTTCCTTAGAAATTAGGGCAAATTATGCCAATGTTTCAATGTGAATGATTAAAACAAGGCTAGCCCCCTTATGACATCCTCTTACATGTCCTCCTCTCTCTTCCCACCACCCCCTTTATGCTGCATTTACCATCACTTTGCCTTTGGAGGTGACTCCACATTTTTGGTTTGATCAGTGCCTCCCACCCTATCCACTCTCCAAAGGGAAATTTCCAGAGATTTACATTGAGGAATGAAAAACATTTAGTTAAGGAGAGGAGAAAGAATAATAAAGGCTCTGTTCAAAAAGAGAAAGTTCATCATGATGGGCACATTGTTTAAAATGGTGCAAAGCAAAACCCAAGGTTGAAACATCATCAAAAAATGGCCAGCATCAAAACTTGCACATGAACCAAAGCATCATGAATAGTTTACGTGGCAATGAGCTGGGATTGGTTGAGAGCGTGGTACTGGGTACAGCCATCCCCACTTCAGGAAGGATTGAGGTGCCTGATGATGGGGTGGTCTGTTCCCCCACAGTACACCAAGACTTGGCCCCATCAATTGTGTGGGGTCTATTCCAATCCTAAACCCTGTTGGTTTTTTTTCAAGAACAGGGCTTTAGCCTGACTGCCTTTTCCTTTCTCTGTCTTATTTCATGTCTTAGGTTATTCTGTCTTTCTGCAGTGAGAGACAGTCTGCTGATGCTCTGCCCTTGCCCCTGTAGGAAGAGAGTTGTGCAGAGGCCAGGTTCAATCGTTATCTTGACTAAAAGCATTCGCAGACAGTCAGTCCTGCCCCTCAATAAATGAAATATTTCCTCTCCACTTTATCTCCCCAGACTCCAGCAGCCCAGATAACTAATTGGCAGCAACCTCTTTCCTCAGCAGAACAATCCTTTCTCATTCATGGATTGTTCTCCTTAAATTCAGTCATGACAGAAGTGGAAATCCATTTTTACATCTCTCGCTTTTTCTAGAAAAAAACCTTTCTTGCTGTTGAAATAAGTCCTGTTTTTAAACCTGCAGTTAGATTGCTTCCTCTCTTTGGTCTTGATTTATTTAAATTTAAAAGTTTAGGTGAGTAGTTCTTGATTGTGGGACATAGCTGGCTTTGGAGTTTTGTTTTCTAGGAATCATCATATAAAGCATAATAAATAAGCATAAAATGAAATAAAATGGAAGAAATATTATGAAACACTGTATTCTTCTTAGGAGATCCTTCAGTCATATTTTCAGTTTGGTCTCAATAGAGAGCCATTATTATTGAAATAGTAACCATAATCAAAAAATGACTGTGGCAAAATAGAACTTTCCCTTCCACAGATCAACTCCCTGTATATAACCTGAAGTCCAAAATGCTGACTTTGATTGAAGAAAAAAAATAACCAACTTAGAAAATGGTTCTGTTTCTTTTTCTCTGAAAATGCTGACTTTAATGAGAAAGAACCAAAACATACTCACAAAGAAAAAAATCCATTGAAAAGTGCAGAAAACATTGAGAGTGAAAATTATTCAATACTATAAAAAGTCTGAGCAAACCTGTAAATGACACTGCCATTTTTGAACTGAAAGATATGATTTATTTGTGAGGACTACTGCAATTTTCTAAAAGAGTCTACCAGTGCTTAATCAAGCTGCCTAACTCCTAGCAAAGCCTTCCTGCTGGAAACCTTCTGCCATATTTGGAAAAGCTGAAGCTCCTCAGGCTTGCCCAGCCTAACTCCCACCAGAACAGACAGCAGTGAAAGGAGCCTGGGTAAACCCTTCTCCATCCCAAATCAGGACGGGGTATCATGTAGTCTACCCTATTCCTAAACTCCTCATGGATGGAGGGAGAGATGGATGGATGGATGGATGGATGGATGGATGGATGGATGGATGGACAGATGTTTGGTCTTTGCAACCAGTAATTTTTCCCTGCCTGGCCAGTGATGTTCCAGCTGGATGTTGGCACGGCAACTAAAGGGTAGCTCCTCATTTTCAGTCACCAGGAATTCCCAGCAGACAGAGATTAAAACAACTGTAGCCTTGTCCCAAAACCAGAGCCTGGGTTACACCTCAGACCAAGCATCTCCAGCACAATAAAGGCTACATTTAAGGAGAAACCTTTACTCCTCTCCTGCCCAGGGCCCCAGGCACCGGAGGTAAGTCTGGGACAATGCAGGAGATATACTAGTTAAGACAACGTAAGAGCAGCAGGCCTAATCCTGCCTGCCAATTCTCTTTAATCCTGAGGCTGCAGGAACAGCTGGGGCTGCTGCTTACACCCCTTTATTCTGAGAGCAAGAGCGCTAACAAAGATGTGTATTTTTTCCAAGTGCACAGCTTTCTGGCTGCTATTTTTGCTGCACTGTCTGATCTGTTCCTGTGGCATGATGATATTCCTGTTCTTTCCTTTACAGCATCTTCCCCAACAGAGTGCACAGAGCCTTGCAAATGTCCCTAACTGGGAGCTTGCCTTCTCCCTTTGGCAAGGAAGGAAACTGAGGCAGGGAGAAGAGCTGTCACTCAGCTATAGTTAGGGAAAGTAGAAGGCCTCAGGACCTCAGTTCTGCGTTCAGAGCTTTAGCATCAAGGCTGTCCTTCCCCTCTGAACTGGGCCACTTTAAGTTGCCTCTGCGGTTTATTATGTACAGGATTTTCGTCAGACGTGCAAAGTAAATTAGCACCGTATTCACAGCCATAATCACCTACCAATGATCTCATACATGTGGTACAAAGGGAAAGGATCTGCATGGGATTCTGTTCTGCAAGTATAATCCTCCCATAGCCTCCTCGTTAATTAGCTCTTCTCAAGCATCCAATCTGTGGCAATTATAGCAATCAAAAATGCATTCAGCCCCCCCACCCCTCCTGCTCCCCATCAGCACCTGACAAGCCGGCAGGCACATTATCCCAAGCCACGGCAAGCACACGCTGATAGGACGCAAACCTCCCCGCTGCCTGACTCAGGATTCATCACCCACAATACCAACCCCAGCACAAGGCCTTGCATACCAGGAATTATTAAAAAAAAAAAAAAAAAGGAAAAAAAAAAAGAAATAAAAGGAGACAGAAAGAGACAGATTTCAATTTTCTCCCATAGTTTTGGGAGCCCTTAGAAAACTGAGTGAAAAACTCTAAAACACTATTTAGCCCCTATGGGTTCAAGTGGTGTCTTCATCTTCTTCCTTTTTTTTGCTGATGCCAATGGAAAAGTTAATCTCTCTTATTTTTAATGTTGCCTGATTGAAAGCGCTGCTCCCCACGCGGCGCTGAGGGGCCCAGGTGGGGTGATTGATGCATTGTGCCATCCTCCTCGCTCTCAGAGGAGCACTTTGCGAGAGCAGCAGTGAGATTGTACTGGGGGAATTGGGCAGCTCTGAGCAGAGCCCTGCCACTTAAATGCAGCTCCTTTCTCCTCCTGCTGCTTTCCAGCGTTTCTCAAACCAAGAGCTCCGTGACCTGTGTGGAAGGACAGCTGCCAGTGGGGAGCCCAGTTTGAAGACAGCCCTGTGGGCACTCCTCACTCCCCCTGGAATCAATAGCAATGTACTTCTACAGGAAAACCCTAAGATTTCCACTAGTACCTGCTATCTCCGTAACCCTAGAGATAAATTTGCTCCTAAGCTTCCTGAATGTTTGGTTGTTTTTTTTTGCTGTCCAAGTGTGCTGATAAAATGACATCCTAGACCTATGTAAAGGATGTTCTAGACTTGACATCCATCCTGTCTTCCATGGAGCCTGGGCTCAACCTTGCTAGGAAAGCTCTGAAAGCAGTGATACCGGGTGCTGTTCCACCTTGTCATGTAACTGGTTGCAAACAAACCTCAGGGGTACTTGTCTGCTATTGCTGCCCCTCCATTCCACCATACTGGTACAGGTGTTTGGGGTCATTGAAAGTAAATCCCCCAGGATTTAAAAAAAGGCCTCTGAAAAAAGGGTACTTTTTAAAGTCCATATCCTGTCACTGCCCAGCATGCAATCAGTCCCAGTAGCCACCCATGGCTACCTATTGTTATGTTTCTGTGCTGTGCACATGGAACGGTTCATGTAAGTACTCCCAGGCCAAACCCATACAAAATTAGATGGATGAGCTTAATCCAGGAGTGGTCACAAGTCCCCTAGACCAGGCTGGGCATTCTTTCAGATGGACTGATCCTTTGGGAAAGTTGAGCTCTCATCCAGATGCTTCAGTCTTCTGATGTGAGACATCAGAAACCCGACTGTTAGGCTATTCTAGGTCCTGTAGGCTTCATGACACTGCCAGACATTTCTCTCTGAAGTGTTGTGATAAGTCAGTCAAGATGAGAGATGGTCCAATAAAACGTGAGGTGAGCTCAGAAGAGCCCCCAGACAGCTGCTGTGTTCAGAATCACTTGCCCTTTGATTTCCTTTAAGGTCCTCATGAGGAGGGAGATATTCCTGTTATTCACATCAAAATATGCCCTTCAGATGTCCTTGAACTCCTCTATTGTGCCTTGCCTTGAAGATAAATGTCAGATAACCTATAGCCCACCACAGGTTTCACAGCAGTATGAAGGCTTGGCATGAGCAGAGGCATGGCTTGTGCTGCCCAGGTTCTTGCTGTGACCCAAGAAACCTCCCATCCCACAAGGGTGGTTCAGCAAGGACGGTGACTATGAGGTGGGTGGGAGGAGGGGAAGAAGCTGTATGAGCATCAGGCCTGTTGTTGCTGCAACCTGTTGGGAGAGCTTTCCCATCCCTGTCTAACCAAGACAGACTGGGAAAGAGTCCCTAGGCAGAGCCAGCACTGCAGGCAGCATTTGCCTTGGATGCAGCCACTGCCCTGGGAGGATTGCAGAGTCCCTGGCATTGGCCCAGCCACAGTGGCACCAATAGACACTGGCTTAGACACAGCTGTTGTTTTGCCTTGGGGTCCAGTAGGATTTCCTCCTCCCTGGCATTACCAAACCATTTTTATCTACCCTCAGCAACCCTCTGCACCTTGCTGGCTATCCTTTTGTCTCACTTCTCCACTTTCCAACCCATTTCTCTCCAACCACTGGAATTGTCACAAAGCCATCCTCAACTCAGGATCTGATGTCCCTGAGTCTTGTCTGCCCTTCATCACACAGGCCAGGCACAGAATTAAACCCCAGGCACCATCTCTGGCCTTCTGCCACTGTCAATGCTATTTCCCTTTGGTTGCCCAATAAATAAAGACCATGCACCAGTAGCTCCACCACTTAACATTGCAGCTGAACATCCCAGGGACGGTTTCTCAGAGACTTCTCAGGATAGTGTAGTTACCTCTATTTGTTCAGAGGATTTTGGGGTTGTTCTTTCATTGTAGCACAAAATCTGTTAGTTCTTTCCCCTCCTCACACACATTTGTGATTTGGGAGAGAGCAGACTCATCCAGGGATGCAAATTCCTGAGAAGCGAGGGTTGGTGGGATGAAAACCTGTCTGCTTGCATCCTCCCTGAGATGGATGCTGAGCTGGGGTCAGGGGGTGTTGCTGCTTGGAGGTGCAGGCACCTCTGAAGAGGATCCAAGCCTATGCATCAGTATGGAAAAGGTTGGAGAATGGAAACTAATTAGTATATATGGAAATAATGGGAATGTTAGCTGGATTAGCTAAGATGTTATTCAGCTTCCCTTTTTCCTTCCTGCTTTCTTTCCTTCCCAAGCCAAAAAAGCTGGTTTACATTCTAATGGCTTTAATTACTTCATGAAAATGTGAGCGGATGGGGAAGCACTGCCACCAACAATGCTTTAATGGTCGACTGAACGCAATTTGAATTAATTTGGTTGTGATGGCTATTAGCACTAATACTCCAGGGCCTGTCTCACTGGTGTTGCTGTCACTTCCCATGCCCCTGACAGAGTAGAAGCTTCAAGGCACTTGCTCAATCGCCTACCTACTGAGGAACCTCAAGGCGAGTGAGGAATTGCCCTGTCTCCTTATCATCTCCCTCAGTCCTGACTTTATTTAACTTGATTATGTGCATCCTTATTTCAGAAATCTTAGAGGTGTCTTTGAGACTGTATCAGGCTACAGAACCATCTTTCCTGTGCCTCCATCTCTTACAATTACACTCTCTGATATCTGGAAAGGTGTGAAATCTGCTCAAAGTACATCCCAGCTTGGCTCTATGTCTGTGTGTGCATGTCTCTGTGTGTGTATATTCTTTGTTGTCTACCAAGGGGTTGAGCTCTAGCTGCTGCTCCTCTGTGGAGAAAATAACAGGGTTCCCCTCCTCTGTCTAGTTATCCAGCTCACAACATTTTGGGGACTACATCTCTCTAGGATCTATGTCCCTCTGAAAAATATGCTCTGGAAATGTCCTGAAGGTTGAAAAACTTCAGGGGTGGGGGGTGGCAGGCCTTCCATGGTGCTCCTGTGTCCAGCAGACCTGTAAGAGACTCGTCTCCTCAGGAAGCTGAAAGAGAAGCAGCAGCTCTGGCAGCATTGTGGCAGCAGCTCCACCTCCAAGGGCTGAAATTAGCTTCTCTTTTCTATTCCATGAAATCTCATTTTCTACAGCCCCAAGATGGATTTAAATCCAAGTACCATCCACAGTTGCTATAGGCTTTCTCCTGCCTCCCTGCTTGCATGGTTCTGCTGAGGATCGGGCCACAAGTGTCACCTTGCAGGCAAGCCTTGAAGGTAAGCGGCTGCTTGGCTTGCACAGCCTTGCTGGCAATAGGTGATCAACAGATCTGGGCAGGTGCGGATCGATTGCAGCTTCTTCTATTAGCACCTCTCAGGGTTGTGTTTGCATCAGGTCACCTGGATAAGTCACAAGAAGCAGGAGCTGTCACTGGTCCTTTATTCCCTCCCCATACCTGTCAGGTCCCCTGTAGCCCCCCTCTGCTCTCAGGGCTTCTGTGAGAGATGTGGGATGTGTAGATGCCTTAGTCTCTCTTGCCTCTGATGTGCACCCACCTGCCATCACATTTAGCCTGGCCACTGCCATTGCTGTAACAGCCAGGGAGAAGGATCTGGCAGGGTGTTAATAAAGAGCCTGAAGGAGAATGAAATTAGAATAATCTTCTGCTTTGTGTCCTTTCCTCTACCTCTACTGTACTCCCTCCTCCCTGTCTCACACACAGACTCCACTTCTCATTTCAAATGCTCTCTCATGGAATGGATTTTCTTTGATCCATCTGTAACCAAATCCTCCCAAATGCCATCAGCTTCAATGACTTACATATCTGTCATGCTAGAATAGGCTGAGAAGCCTGACACTGCTCTGGATTCTGTGTCCCTTTCATGAACTCCAGGTGGAAAGAGCTAGCACTGGGACTTTCTGAGCCTGTTGTTGCATATCCTCTATTGCATTATCTGAGGTGGCTGTTTTACGCTGGGCTGGAAGTGGGACTAGCAGTGCTGAGGCTGAAGATGCTTGTGAGCACCCTGATGGGTGCTAAGAGGAGCTGGGGTTACTCCTTGGGGAGATTCTGCTGGATAGTTTTGAGATTGGGGCATTTCCCTGGATACTCAGTTGTATTTGTCTTCAGGCAATGCTTCCCCAGACTCTTTGGCCACATGGCTCAGCCTGTCATCTCCATCTGGCTCCACTCTCTTCCCTTGCATCTGCAGTAGCCAGGCCTTTAGCAGTGAGTCCAGCTGCTCCAAAGCACAAACCTGTCTCAATCAGCAACAGCAGGCTGCTATCTCCCTCACCTTTTGCCCTGCTCATGAAAATTTGATCTCAACCCACAAGTGTTCAAATGAGGCACCTTTTACACTCAACACTGCTGTGATGCGAGAGGAAAGCAGTAGTTCTCCTAATCAACGTGGACTGGCTTACCTAAAAAAGTGTCCCAAACTTTCTGTCTTATCTCTACCCCACCATCAGATTAAAGCTGTTGCCTCTGTGTGACCCCCAGGCTGTCCTGGAAAATGATAGGTCTCCTCAAAGGGGCACACAGTCCTCTTCAGCTCTAGCAGCCCTACCAAGGGATGAGTGCCTTGGAGCAAGATTAATTGATACAGGGTCTTTAAAGCATCATGGATCAGTGGATTAAAATTTTTATTTTGAAGATAAATGTCAGATAACCCTAGTAATGAGGAGGACAGCAGGTCCATACTGAGATATTTGTATGACCCCATGCTTGCTGTGAGGCATCTTGCTGGACTCCAGCCTAGACCTGAGGCTGGGTAGGTTGCAGGCTGAAGGAGAAGTCAGTCTGGTTCCAGTCCCACTCCTGGATGTGCCAGAATACAAAGAGAATGATCAAACATTTATATTCATCCTTGAGTGCTGGTGATGGACAGATTACAGTCTGCAAGGAAGATATCAGACTGCTCACAGCAGAGACGTCTTGCTGAGGTATAAAAGAGATTATTGTATATCTAAAATACAGACTTTGAGAAATGTTTTCTTGGCTCAAAGAAGAAAAGCTTCTTTATTTGTGGAGTTAATTTGCATTTACTGTAGCTTGCATTAAAGTTACGTTTCCTTTCATTCAAGGGACTTCTCTTTTGTTCACATGAAAGCAGGCAGATTAACCATCTGCAATGCACGTGTTCCTCCTGCTAATAGCTTACGGGATGCTCCACTTTCCACTCTCATAACAACTTCCCAAAGACTAAGCCAATGTCACCGCAACTTCCCAACTAGATTACCTAGGAGGGGACACTCTGCCACCTCAAGATGGAAATACTAATGTAGGCATGGATGGGCACTTCAGGATGGATCCAGTGCCTGATGGTCTATGTTACAATGGTAATCAAAGGCTGTGTCTGTCAGGAATCACTTCCCTGCTGGTGCTGTTAGCATCCTGCAAGGACATCACAGGAGAGCATCAGGGAGCATTGAAAGGAGCTTGTGACTTCTTGGGTGCATACACAACATGTCAGGAAATACAGCAGTTCCTCCAGAGTCCCTGCCTGGCTTACTAATGAGAACTCCTTTGATTCAGTATCTGCCTTTGCTCTTGGTGGTATGTAGCAGAGCCTTTAATAATACTATCAAGTGGTCTCTTTGGTTCTAGCTGCTGTGCAAAATGGAAGACACTTTTTGCTCTAAAACATTTACATTCTGAAAAGACTGAGACTGGAAACCTAGGGAAATGAAGACCCAACTTCAGGAAAGTATTTTAATATCTCAGGCACTCACCAATGCTATGAATCCCCCAAGGCCACAGCAAAACTGGCACAGCTCCCAGTTGGGTATCTCATCACAAAAGGGGCATTTTTTTTTTCCTCTTCAGAGCAATACTTGGAACTGAGCAAAGAAGTGACTCACCAGAGTACCTGCTCTGTGAAAACAGGGCTTTACACCTCACTCCTGGGTCTAAATGTTGCTCTGAAGGTATCCTGCTCCCCTAAACCACACTTGCAACTACTGGTAGTAGACATTTTTTTTCAGGTACGAATCCTTATCTATGTCTCTGCCCAGAGTACTCAGTCCCTGGGTTTTACAGGGTTTGAGGATGCATGAGGATGTCTGCGACCCCTGTGCCCGGGTCCTTGGACAGAGATCATGAGTGGAGCCTGTTGCTTTCAAAAACCTTTGGTCAGTGAGGGATCACCCGGCTTGCTGAGGGTAAAATTGTCCAGCTGATGTCCCTGCTAGACGTTTTCAGTAAGCCTGTATATCTGTGCACCAGATAGAGAATATCCTTTAGACCCCCCTCAGATATTAACCTGGGGAACATCTGGTCACATTTTTCTCAGAGGCATGTAGCTGCAGTGATTCAACATTAAGGTTTTAGACAAATGGTGCCAATTGTCAATCATTAGAGCAAGTTAAAATAAGAGCAGTCAAGGAAGCTTTATGAAGAGCCAGGGTTTGTAAGCAGTTAAGAGGTAACATTTTTCCTGTCCTCCATTTAAAGAGAAAGTTTTCAAAAAATGAGGATTTCTGCCTCCTTCTGAAGAGATGAAGATCCACAGCTTCTTAGGCTCTAAGGAAGGAAAGCAGCAATCATAGGGACTAGAGCATCATAGATTCCCCAAACAATGTGGCACCACTTTTTCACATCCAATGTCCTTAAATCCTTTTTGAGAGAAGGTTGCATCTCTCATCTGAGAAGCCCAGGATGAAGACTTCATCTGAAATGCCACCTTGCCTTTGAACAAGGGGATTTGTAAAGAACAAAAGCCTCAAATAATCCTCCTCATCTTAATAAAAGGATAAGACAAAGTTACAAAAAGTCTGGAGAAAATCTAGTTAGGCTGCAAATTTGGACAGACAGTTTAAGCCAGGGCGATTAAACAGTTTGACAGACATAAGCATTTGTGCCTTCCCGAATTGTTTTGTGGGCAGAGGACTGCAATGTAGGTTCTTTGATGCTCCTGGCACTCTGCTGGGAAAAGCCATCCAAATTCCTTGATTTCCTTCCTGTGAGCAAATACTGCTTCAGACCCTTGGCTGGCACAGACTGGCTTTTCCCCTCTGATGGTAGGGGAACCCAGCCAATTTAAGTCTGCTGAGCTCCTGGCTCGCTTTCTGAGCTCCAGTGTCGAGGATAAGCGTGCTGGGAGAGTCTTCAGTGAATCAGCCTGTGTGCTCAAGAGACACCATCTGCTTTTACTGGAAACACTGCAGATTAAAGGTCTCCTAATGGCATTTAATTTAGATTCCATGAGACCTCCAGCAGATAGCTAACAAAGGATCAAAAATGTATTTTTGAAAACATCTCCACTGAGAGGTAGCAAAACTGCTGAAGCTTAGGGGATGTAAGTGTGTAAACACTGCTCAGCAAGCTCCTAAGCATGGGCTTGGTTCCTGCATGCACAGCAAAAGCCAGCAAACAGCTCTTAAGCTTTTTGACTCATCTCAAGGCTTTCCAGAGTGTTATGATGATGTGAGTGATGGAGCTTGTTGTTGCACGCTGCTGGAGGGTTTTGTCCTTAGCTTGGAGCATAGTGACACTGTAGGCATAATCTTGGTGAATTTAGTCCAGAGGGAGAAGAAATCTGAATGTGTTTCTACAGAGGAAACTGGGTAACTCATTTTGGATGCTCAGCATCTTGCAGATCCAGCCCGGGACTGGTAATAAGTGGGTTTGGGATGCTTCCTTTGGGATCTTTTCTGCTTTTAGAGATTCTGTCTGTGGGTCTTTGACCTTTCTGGATCTCAGCCACATTAATGAGATTATTTCAACGGCTTCTTTCATGCTGTGTTCACCTGAGTTCTCACTGCCTTTCTAAGTGAAGTCTTTACTACTTCCATTTGCTGCAATCAAGGAGCCATTGATGCAATGCCACAAGTAATGTTGGGTCATCAAGCTGTGTAACTCTGGATTTCACCACAGTGAAACCTTCAGGAAGGATGCTGCCCTGCAGAACATACCATGGCTTCACTGCTGTTACTCCAACCACTGCCAGTAGCAAATTTTTTTTTGCTGTAGCCGTGCAGTGTTGTGCAACCTGCGCTGAGTCCTCTAATGCAATGGTGCATTAATCCTCATCTCGATGCTCTAGTTATTCCCCTCAGTGCACATCTGACTTCAGAATCCCATCAGACGACTTTACTTAAATTCTACTAGCAACAGAGTCATTAAGTGCAGTCTGGTCACCCCAATTCACTTAATAATTTGACATGGGCATTTTTTCACCTTTTTTATGCCTATACAAGGAAGTGAATATCATCAGGGAAGTGACTTGGTTCAAATGACATAATTGGTTTTCGTATTTATTCCCCCTCACTGATCTCAGTTCAAATGTACTCAGCTCACAAGTCAAAAAAATGATTTCTTCTAATTATCAGTTCTGCAGAGCTCATATTGGGCTCTGCAAATCCAGCTGTATCCTTTGTGCCTCTACCATGCTGTCACCAAGAATAAAGTGTTTGCAATCAGGACACAGTCAGTCAGTCAGTCATGTTTTCTTGCTAATGTGCAAGGCAGAACGGAAGCTCATCTGGCCCTCCACCCTGCTACTGGCTCTGTTGAGTCAAGAGTTGAAAAAATGCATGTTTCCAACTGGGGCATGACTGCAGGGGAGAAATGCAGAGGGATGGGGTGGGGAACAACCCAAGAGGGATGCTCCAGGCTGTGGGAAGAGTGGATGAGACTGATGAAAGGCATGATGGATGAACTCACTCATGAGTCAGTCTCCTTGCACAGAGGGTGAGTGAATAGGCCATGTCCCTTTGCTTGAAAGCTCTTGGTTCCATGGGCTGGGAGATTTACAGCAGATTCCTAAAGCCTTTGCAGTGAGGAGTTTGGGTCATACAGTCAAATGTATAGGCCCCTGACACAGTTCCAGAGCTGAGGCCATTTTTGGATCAGTTGACATTCAAGCAATTCCTTTCACTGATGCCATGGACCTTTGTCATTGAAGGTGTGGTTTCTGTTAATTGAGTTCCTTCTGAACTTTCAGACCTTGCTAATGCTAAGACCAATTCATGGCTTTTGATGAGAACCTGGTGCTGGGCTATTCTTGCTAGGGGATTGGGAATGGACCCATGAAGCAAAGAGTTAGAAGCGAGACCCAAGAGACCATGGCTTTTTCTCCATGAAGATACTGGGTGAAGCCACTTATTCTCTATGGATGAAGCCACCATGGGCCATACTCTGACCCATCTTCTGGAAGAAGTCACAGTGAGTCTGACTCTGTAAAGTGTTGCCCTTGCCAAATGAAGCTGTAGGTCCACAACTCTTATGCCATTTTCATCAGTGTGTTGGCTAAGCAACAACTTAATTTGCCTGTGCACAGAGCTGGCCCTGCTAATGGTTTTGATAGACAGCTCATCAAAATCCAGGGCTCAAATGGGCCTTTTCCTAGGACCTCTATTTAGTGTGTCCATCTGTTCCATGGATGACACAGATGGCAAAAGCCATATTTCTGCAAGACCTCTGCACATCTCATCGCCTGGCAGCCTGAGGGGTGAGCTGATGGCAGGGCAAAGGGGAGAAGCACTAAGTGCTGGAAGGCTTTGTGGGCAGGTGGAGAAAAGTGACTGAGGATCAAGCAGCTGGGGGCTGACTGCAGATTGTTTGATGAGTCATATATTTTTAACGAAATAGTTTTTTTACCTGGATAAGGCAGCTGAGGAGCAGGGTGCTTTCTCCATTTCCCATCACTTTCTGAACCAGGCTGCAGGTCCTGCTACAACACAAGCCTTGTCAAGTATCAGTGGGCTCAGCATAGAGCAGGGAGTTCTATGGACTGTGATAGCCAGAGGTACAGAGCTTCAGCATCCCATCTCCTGAGCCAGTCATCTCTAAATTTCCCCAGGCAAACACACTGCGATTTCAGAGATCCAGTTATACATTTGCTACTTCTTCTCCTCTCTCTCTATGTTGTCTGATAGTTATGGTTCTATTTTCTGACACAGCTCCAGCATCTCAGAGGATGTTGGGGTGTTGTATGTGTGGAGTTTGGATGAGATTCTCTGGGGACTCTTCTGCATCATGTGACTGTCCAGGGACTGCGATTGCTGGGGAGGTGGCTTGAAGACCCTTTTCTTCCCTTCCAGTCTCATGTATCTAATTCCTCTGAAATAATCCCAAAAGGTCAACTAAACATTTCCATAATAAGGAGCATTCTGAATAAGCAGTTTCTATCTCTGCCTCATCTGTAGGCTTTTCCTAAGACAGCAAGTAGTTACTTTTGAAAGTAAGAACAAAAACCCAAAGAAAACAAACTGAATGTATTCCCTTTAAACTCTTGTAGAATAAATTAATTATGATGATGAGCTTGTCATTCTCTATATTTCTTTCAGTGCTTCTGTTCCGAGGGAAAGGGTAAGTTCTGTTTACATTTAAAGTATGGACAATTTTATACAGTTTTACATTTATATATATGCATATTCATATATATGTAGTTAAGCTTTTCTCATCTTGCCTACAGCCCTTTTGGAGAAAGCTTGTGTTAGTCTTGCAGATGTGGAAGGGGATTATACCATTAATCTTGGTGCATTATGCAGTGGTTCTACACCTGAAGTAAAATTAAGGGGAACCATTCCCCCAGCTCTATTCATTTTCACATCAGGAAGAATAATATTCATCCTCCCCTCCAGATTGGTCACTTTCTGACGTGTTATAAAATATCAGTCACGCATCAAAAATCCTCCCAGAATGAAGGACTGCTTTTCTTTGAGTTGAAACAAAAAGGATTAACACAGAATACAAATGCAAAGCTGATAGATAATGACATTTGCTTCTAAAACTCCCATTACTTTCAGATTTACAATCACCTGATGGACAAGTTCACCTCAAGTGATAGGAACAGGCAATCCTGTTTGTTTACCCCTTTGGCACGATGAAGGAGATTTGTAAAAGCTTTTCCCATTTCTCTGAGTTTGAGACTGACAAAGCAGACAGTCACGGTGAGTTCAGAGCAGACATTACCAAAATTTTTCAAATATCTAATTTCTGAGGATTTGGCTTATTTTGCTGTTTAGTGAATCCATCCATCCATGCATGCAATCATCCATCCACCCATCCATCCATCTGCACTGAACCCCACAGTTATCTAATCACTTAAGTACAAATACTGTGTTTGCACAAACACACCAACCTACCCACCCACCCTCACATTTATCCCTTTCAGGATTACATTGAGTGGGTTTAGGGTAGACAAGCACCAACACTCAGGCATGCCCTCTACTGTAACCTCTACAAAAAAAGCACATCTTTGTCCACTCTAGCCCTGAATCACGTCACCAGGTGCTGAGTGAGCAACCACTGTGCAGTGACTGAGCTGATCCTGTGGCCCAGGCAGCAGAGATTCATGTTATCCCCCCTGGTCTGGTGCACAACAGACTGCAGTGATGCTCTCATTAAGTGCACATTAATCAGAAGCCTTTTAAAGTATGTATTTTTTTTCCTCTAGTTTTTGTTATTACTTCTCCTTGCAGTACCCCTGTGAAGATACTCTTCTCCTTGAGGGCTTACATGATCAAGGCTTTGTTCCAAGATCTGTGTCTAGGCCCTCAGTCCTGCCCTTGCTAAAGCACAGCAACAGGCAGCACTCACCAGCAGCACAAACAGGGAGGGCTCAGTGGGATTTTCCCTTCTACAAGCTGCTGCAGCTCAAGCTGCCCAGGATTTTCTGGCAGCTTTCCCTGAGAGCAGGTATGTAACAACTCTGGAGAGCAAGTCTCTATTTTTCTATGAGTGCTTATCTTTGGTGCTTTGCTGAACAGAACACAGAGCCACAGTCCTCAGGGCATCAGAGAGCCCAGCTCACAGCCCAGCCCATCTGAGTATCCTGGTGGTGTGGTTGGACATGCTGGCTGCAAATTATTTTGTATCTTCATCGAGATCATCTCATGTTCATCCCAGCTCTGACAGCGGTGGATGTGCAAAGCCTCTTGCCTGTCCTCAGTGCTGAGAAAGGAGTGGGATACTGCAGAGCCTCCAGTGGATGATGTGCACCTCTGGTAGCTCTCAGCTTCCCAGGCCAATTAAAATAGTCTTCAAGTGATGTGTCTAATCTCTAGACCCCTCTGGGGAACTTGCACAACTCATTAGTGTAATTGGGAGATGTTTCCACTATGGCAGAGCCCACCTAGCTGCTAAACTACCGCAGCTTTTGTGGGATACAGTCCCATAACCTGAGACAGTGTCAGGGTGAAGGGGCCCATCATGTCTGACATCTCACAGGGACCTTCCATAGTCGCACCCTGCAGGGTTCAGAAAACAATGCAACAGCGTTTTTTAAATAGCATCTGTTGTTTCTGTGATGCCTGCATTGAAACACCTTTGCCCCTGGAGCTCCACTTTCTACATAAATGATTGCCAGTGTCTAAGTACCCCCTGTTGTATACAGCTTTGAAAAGCAGAGACTAGCAGGTAATTATCCAATCCTCATGTCACAGATGGGGAAACTGAGGTAGGGGGCTGTGAATTAGAGCATTAATAATGTGGTCTCCTGTCTGCCTCTGGAAAGGTGTGAGGTTAGCAAAAGCAGATGTAAGGAGTCCTCTCTCAAAAAAAGTCCCTCCAAAGTGTTTTCAGAGAGCCAGAGGCAAGCAGCAGTGGTTTCATGGTCTGGACTTCCTAAGGTGTATTTTTCCTCCTTGGACAGTCTGATGGCTGGCCACCTTCTATGGGACTCTCTACCTCATTAGCTATTGCATGGGACAAGAGGCTTCTTACTTATAGAATATGCAAAACTGGTTGAAATGGGGCTGGTGCTGAAAGGAAGAGCTGTGAGAGGTTAGGGAAGCACCCGGTGCTCTATCCTTCTTGTTCATGTACAAGGAATTAAACACAAAATTAACCCAACTGTTAGTTTGTATATGTTTGTAATGTTTATTTCAGCAACATGGGCAGGTATGAGACTAAGGCTGTGAAGTGACGAGGGGGAAGCTGTGCCAGCTCCTACCCTCCACCCTGACACACATCAGTGCTGGGAAAATGGAACCTCTGTTTCTAGAAGGATGCTGTGCTCCTGGGAACTGGTGTCCTGTATGCTGCTTCACCAGTACCACTGCCAGCTCCCTCCCAGGTAATTTCCAGCAAGCCAAATCAAAACTCTGCTTAAGGAGAAGCAGCAGCACTGAAAGACCAGTGCTCAGCATAGTGGTAAATCCACTCTGGTTTCCACCTTGGTGGAGCAGCTGTAACCACACAGCATTATCATTTTCATGTCTTTTTTTCTTCTGCAAGGACCAGATCTGCTGCCTATTTCTATAGGCACAGACTGGGACAAAGTAAATTCCATGACAACATAAGGACAGAAAGTTTTGATAGAACTGGGCTGAATGAGAAACAGATTTGCATGGCATTTAAGAGGTCTTCTGCCTCCTCTAAGTATTGGCTCTAAACTGATACAGAGCAGGACTCGTATGGCAGGATTCTCCTCTTCCTGTCTTAAAAGTATTATGAAAGATTAGTGCCTGCTGTCATCGAGGTTTGCAGGCACGTTATTGTTATTAATTATGGTTATTACTGTAGTGCAGATCGACGCAGCATCTGGTGGACAGGCTGCCTGCAGAACCAGGGCTGCCAGCCGCAGAGAGGCAGTCCCTTCTGTCTGGCCAGTTTAGTGGCTAAAAAGCAGCAGCTGCCCGAGCAGCACGAGTTTACTCGTGCCATGGCCAGCTGGCTCAGCTGCTAAGATGCAGTGCCAGCCAGCCCGGTGGCAAGCTGGAGCTCAGCTGTCTGCAAATTTCGCCTGCTGCTTGCCAGCAAAGTTGGGAGACTAGTGAGCATGGGGGGGGAGCAGCCCCTTGGGAAGACAGCAGCCATGCTGGGGTGTCGGGTGAAGCTGGGCATAAAATAGGAAAGGGTTTTGATGAGTGTTTTCGAGCAATGGATTTAGCCCTGGAAGCCTGTGCCCTTTCATCAGCCTGGAATGCTTGGGAATGCTTGAGGGCTTTTATGTGGCATTTTGGAGGTGGGGGAGGACTTTGGTATTTTTAGAGGCTCTCCTTCATCTCTCCTCTGTTGTCTCGTTGCTTTCTCTGTTTGAAGGAAAGTGGAGAGAGGAAAGGGAAAAAAAGAAACACTCCAAATTTAAAAAGGAAGGCTTGAAGCTTTGCTGGAAAGCAAATAAGAAACCTCCCCATGGGAGGGCTGGTGGCCCTTCTCTGGGGGAAGAATTAAAGGAAATGTGGTGAAATCAAAGTATTTGTGGAAATGTAAATAACGTAGGGGAAGGAGACTGAATGCTTAAGTAATTCTACTTAGTTGTATCAATGACAGTTTAAGCCAGAGAGGGGAGGTTGCCACCTCTCTGATCCCTGTGACAGGGGACCCCTCATATGCCCCATGGCAAGCAATTCATCCCAGGGAATTAATCAGTCCTGCCACAGAGAGATGGTCCCTGCTCCATGGAGTTTCTATTTTTGCCGTGACTTACAATTATCGTTGCTCTAATGGGAATGGCCGGGTGTTAATGAGCATCCCCAGATGGGATGTCTTGGCTTACTGTTCTTGACAGCAGGACACGCGATCCCCCGTCAGCCTTGTCACCTCTGGAGGTCGCTGACGGGCCTCAGTGGGACCTTGCATGTGACTCGGACAGGAGACTTAACAAAGACGTTGTTTCATTCAGAATATTTGCTGAAAAAACTGCTGCAAGAGGAGCAAAGAGAATCCCATGATGCTACCTGCCTTTCGTAGGAAAAGTCTGTTCAGATCCTTGCCCAAAAAATCTGGGTTTCCAGGAGAGATAGCTTAGCAGATACAATGCTTATGGCAGCGGATACCTCTACCAGTCAATTGTTCTATTAGTGGCTTGTTTGTATTACAAAGAAGCTGGAAAAAAATTCTGAAAGGAATCTTGACGGTGAAAAACACAGGCCCATGTACCTGGGAGAAAATCTGGTCCCAGACATCCAGAGTAGGGGTGTGCAAGATTTGGGGCCCAACTTCTGTTGCCTCCCCAAGGTGATTCCCAAACATTTCAGAGGTACCTGTTGCTCCTTAAACCCAGAACAGGTGAAGCCCTCATTTTGGTGTTACATCTTGGCCCAGAGATACCCTTCCCATTGTGTCTTTGGGAAAGAAAATGAAAGAAGGATGAGTCATGGGTTAAAAATCAGGACAGAGGCTTTGAACCATTTAGTTTAAGCATCCTGATGTCTTTCTTCCCTAGGTCCTGGCCTTGCTATGACCATGAGAATTTTGAGCTTGGGCAGAACTCTGGTCTAACTGAAGACCATGGCTGCAACAGCTGGGAAGCACTGACTGGACCCAGAAGGTGCCAAAGGTGTCCAAGATGTTTCATCAGACTTCTCCTCCTGGCAACCAGCACAGAAGATCCTCACTGGACTGGGAACACTGGTCCCATGTCCCTTCCAAAGACGGAGATGGGCAGCTGTGACTGGGGGAGAAAAAGTAGTTAGGAGCAATGAATGTGGAGCTGGTAGATAGTGGAGGTAGGAGAGAGCAGACTGTGTTGCAGTCCTCAGCAGTGTGGAAATATGGCTGCAGTTGAGGAGCCTATTAAAGAGCTGAGACATACACAGACTTTATTAGCCACATGTCAGAAAGTGCTTTCCACAGTAAATCCTACTTAATAGCCATATGCTAGGACAGAATTAAATGCTTTTTAGCTCTCAGACAGTTATGTAAACTTGAGAGAGAAGAAAAAAAAGATAACAAATATCAGCAGAGGAACCTTCAGTACATACCAGTTATTAATGTATTTATCTAGGCCATTTATTTATTGAATTATTTTTTTTTCTGGGACAGGCCTATTAAGTCTGACAGCTTAATCAACACCCAATGGGAAAAAGGCCATCTTATAAAGTAGTTAAACTCACATTGATTTTTATATAAGTTCCTTTTTTTATTTTGTTATGGTTTTTTTTCCCCAGCCATCATTGTCTGTTTGACAGACTCGTTAACAAGATATTAAACTGCCCCACTCTTTTTTTAAGGACAATAAATTACTATGGAGAAAGATGCTGTTGTCTTAACAGATATCTTTCACAGTGTAAACATCCCCTGACTGATAAGCAGAGAGGGAAGCAGTGTGCAAACCAACCTTTTCATGCTAAATAAATAACAGGACTGGAAAACTGGCACTGAAATCAATGCTGTTTTGCTCTGCGGAGAATGCTGTACTGGAGGACAGCATGGTTTAGGAGATGGATAATGGGACAGAGTTTTTTGCTTGGTTGTGGTTTGCCATGTTAATTCATCCTGACTGTGGGGGAGAGGAGCTTTGCAGCTGCCTAGGACACTCAAGCAGGGATGTGGCTGATGAGGGCTGTGGTGTGGGGCTGGATGGCCCCATCTTGCTCTGGTATGGGTGGTGGTCAGAATGGATCCTTCCCCCATAAGGTCCCTTGATCTGGGTGATGGGTACAGCACGGATTTCAGCAGAAACAGGCTGATGGCAGATCAGAGGGTCAAAGGGTCTAGTCTGAGGTGACACTGGGTTGGTAACCCATAAGTCAAAGTGAGCCCATGATGCCACATCACTTGACACAGGGGATCTCCTGCCAGCCAAAGCACTGTCTAGATGTGAGCATTTGCAAAGGTGCATAGGGTTAGGTGATGGCAGTACACTGCTAGCAGGTGGGTAAGAAAACCACCTCTCTGCAGAGGAGGAGTTCGGGGGCTGAAGCAT
>VYZU01025709.1:14512-32859 GCA_013401355.1 Ceyx cyanopectus | reverse complement strand
TACATCCATTTGGAATCTGGATCTTTGTGCAAATAACTCAGGTGGGGCCCCTCTGTCACAGTCTCACCTCAAGTGCTAAGCAGGGGAGGCTGCCCTTGTGCATCTTGGTTGAAGCTGGTCTGCTCTGTGCTTATCTGTATAGCAGCCAGTTCTCAGGGCTATTAATTGTTTTCAAATACATAAGATGTTTGTGTTGTTCTTGCCAGGGGCAATAGTCAATTTTATTAAGTACTGTCAATCCCTGTTTGTGCTAACGCAGAGACCCCTCTGATTTGTGGATTATAACTAAAAGGGTTCAAAGGTGCAACTGCCTGAAACCCTGAAAAGCGGGGATTGTTTGAAGCACAGTTATCGCATGATCATGTCACCTTTCAACCTGACACTACCATTGGGAATTCAAACATGTCAGGATGGATTATCTGAAGAAAGCTTTTCAAAGCCCTTCCCCCCAGAAAATAGAGCTCTAGATGTCAAAGATTCTACTATAAGGAAAAGCTCAGTTCAAGCTGAAATAGAAAGTTGTTACCAGTACTCCTAAAATGAATGAAAAATGTCCTTGTTTATCCTACTGAAGTTTGCAGAAGAAGCAAAAATTCACATGCACTGCAAACCTCTCTTATTTGTCAATTATCACAAAGCCAAGCACTTAATGGATGGGAAGGCAGAGTTAGCATTTCTAATCAAGTTCCTCAGATGTTCAAGGGAGGCACATATTGACTTTGATGATCTGTGAATGAACTGGGGGTCCAGCCACCTTGCAGGGCCACCAAGATGATTAGGGGAATGGAGCATCTCCCTTATGAGGAAAGGCTGAGAGAGCTGGGTCTCTTTAGCCTGGAGAAGAGGAGACTGAGGGGGGACCTCATTAATGACTATAAATATATTAAGGGTGAGTGTAGAGAGGATGGAGCCAGACTTTTCTCAGTGTCATCCAATGGCCGGACGGGAGGGAATGGGTGGCAGTTGGAGCACAAGAGCTTTAGGGTCAACACAAGGAGGAACTTTTTCTCAGTGAAGGTGCCAGAGCTCTGGAACAGGCTGCCCAGGGGGGTTGTGGAGTCTCCATCTCTGGAGACACTTAAGGCCTGCCTGGATCTGTTCCTGGGTGACTTGGTCTAGGTGATCCTGCTCAGGGAGGGGGGTTGGACTAGATGATCTTCTAGGTCCCTTCCAGACCCTAATATCTATGATTCTATAATGGAAATCCGGAAGGAAAATTGAATGCCAGCAGGAAGCAATGCTGGCAGCTTCTCTGGAAGACGCCTGTACCCCTGTCCAGAATAAGAAGGTGTCAGAAACTAAACACAACTTTATTTCCCTATTGTCCTGAAGACAGAAGCTGGTGCTGTGACCCTGCAGAGGGGAGTTTGGAGATGCACGCAGACGACCCAATATGAGTTACAACACGCATTCCTCTTTATTCACAACCTTTCTATATTTATAGTGATCCTAAAAGCGAACAAACCCTTCTACCTTTATAGTGATTCTATAAATAAAACATGTTTACATCTTTACTGTTGGTCAAACAGCAGAGCTACAGAAATAACTCCCCCCGNTGTTAGTTTGTTGCAATGACAACACCCCAGCACACAAATCATATCCCTTTAGTGATACTCTAACGATGGTATGTCAGGTTTCCTTTCTGTGACCAGTTCCAGATCCCTTGTCTCAGATGTGGTGCTTCAGAAAGGAGCAGTGAAATGTGGGTGAGGAATGGAGGCCTCTGCAGCTCTGCATTTCCAAATTTTGGATGAAGCTAAGAATAAGAGACATAAAGCCTGGTTCCCATTAACACTTGCAGTGTCCTCCAGGAGCTGCCTGTCCCCCCCAGAGCACAGAAAGTCTCCAGTAGCCCAGAGGCAATGCTGGCATGTGCCAGGCACTGCCCTTGCTGCTGGCTTCTTCCCTGCTTTTCCCAGTGAAAAGGAGAAGTTGGGATCTCCAGGGACCCTGATCCCTTCCAAATATCTGCAATAATCATTCCTGATGCCTCTCGAGTTAAACTCAAACTAAAATATCACCCCAAATGGGAACTTAGGCAGTCCTGTTGGTCTTTTGGCTTTATAGCTGTGATTGAGACACCAAGATCATATTGATTTTGGCTGGTAGCAGAGTTGTCATTAGGTTAAAAGAGGCTTGAGTGATGAAGGGGAGCAGAGGTGACTCCTGCCTTCCAGCACAGTCCAAGTAACTGAATTTTGGAGAAGGGTGTCAGCTTCTGCCTGTAAAGGGAGGGATGGATTACACCAGCACAGCTTCACAGACGTGTGCCAGTGTTCACTGTATTGAATGAGAGCTGTTCCTCACTGGTGCAGGAAAGGCTTTTCTTCAGAAGTGGAGATTATTGATTGAAGGTGAATCCTCTCCATCACATTGCTGGGGCAAGGTGGGCCTCTTTCAGCAGACATTCAGAATCAGTCTACACACCAACATAGAGTCACACTACATCACTAACATCTTTTACATCTCTCCAGAGAGAGAGGGCTTAGCTCAGGGCACAGGCAAAACAACTCATTTGCTTCACTCTGTCCATTAAGACCTTCTAAAGAAAACATTTTTGAGCAGTCACCAAGGCAAGATCTACCGGTGGTAGCTAATGACTTCTCTTTTTTGCTCCTAAAAATCAAAGTACAAACAGTAACACAGGAACAGAAAGAAAGAAAAAAAACCCCATTCAACATCAACAAAAAAAACCCTCCCCACCTCATCGTAATTAACCTTGGTGCTTATTATTTTTTCCTATTATGATAATTTATAGCCAGAATTCAAAACAAAATGTTGTGTCTGAAAAAGTTGGAATTAAATTATTTGCCTTTAACCTGGGCTGTTTCACCTCTCTTTTTCTTTCTCTTTTTTCTTTTTTTTTTTACCAACTGAAACTATTTATTGATTACAAAAAGTTCTAAAAAAATCATTTTTTAAGTGCATAACTATGTGTCATGGGGAAAAAAGCTACACAAACCAACTAAAAAAACCACTCACTAAGCAAATAAGGGTGTGCAGACTGGCCATGAACTGCAGGGGACAACCCCCATGCAGGGGGGTCTGGAGCAGAGAGGGTTGCAATTGTATTTTTGTTGGCAAAACCTCCCTGAAGCAAGTGAGTGAAACCCTCCTACTTTCAGAGGGGAAAACCAATCTTTAAATTGTGAATGCAGGGAAGGACCATCCCCCTGGGCAGTCTCCCTTTAACCTGAGCGTGGTTACAGGGAGCTGCAATTGATTCTCACACTTCCCTCATCCACCAGCTGCTAAACCTGCCTGCAAAGACTAATTTCTGTCTCAGTGAAAGGGGTTTCAGAAGCCTTGTGATGTACAGCAAAACTCTCAGGCACATCATTAGGCACTGCTGCTCCTGCAACAGAGAAAAAATAGCTAAGCAGAAAGCAAGGATGAGTGAAGCAATCTCTTACACTTGCTGCTGGTATATTTAACTCCTTCAGAAGTGCTGTGAAACAGGATCAATCTTTCCTGCTGCATAATCCCACGTGGAGGAAAGAACAACAGCTGCTAAAATGGATATTTTTGTTACATACCTGATCTAAGTATTAGAAGTACTCAGGGGAAAAGTCCCTGGTGCTGCCCTGCTTTAGCATCCTGTGGAACCAGGAAAAATGGCTCTGGCAGAGCAGTAGGGTCTGGGAAGGGCCTGGGAAGTTGCAGATGTGCTGTGAAATGTCTCTTCATATTTTAAGCAGCTCCACCCTGAGAGGCATCAAGGACAGATAGATCTGGGATCTCACAATGGCATTTTTTATGAGCACCTGTCTCAGTATTGCCACAGGAAGATACATAAAGAGTCAGGACACATTGCAGATGAAAGTGAGCAGAATTTGAAAAGATGGATGAAAATACTTATGTAAATGAAGCTTTCAGTCCTGTCAAGGAACTCACCATGACTCTCATTTATTACTTTATTAAGACAGCAGATGGCAAACTGCTAATAAATGTGAAAGACATCAAGAATTTTCAGAAACAACCAGGAAGATGCCAGAGGAAACTAGAAGGGAAGAACACCTGTGTCTGGCAGCAAAGCTTTGCACATTGCCAGGTAACCCCGCTGTGTTGGGCTGGAATAGTGGTGAGGCTGCAAAAGCTCCAACCAGGAAGATATCTGAAGATGTTCAGTGTTCATTTCCAAAGCAGGCTGCCAGGGTTTTGTGAGCCATGCCCAGACTGCCTCTTGGAGGAGAGCTGGACTGGGGAGGTGGCTGAGATCAGAATGGGGCAAACCAGAATGCAGAGAGAACAGGAGAATGAATCAACCTGTTTTCCCAACCCACACAAAGCATTTTAGAATCATAGAATGTTTAGGGCCAGAAGGGACCCCCAAAGGGCATCTAGTGCAGCCCCCCTGCAGTGAGCAGGGACATCCTCAACTAGAGCAGGCTGCTCAGAGCCTTGGCCAACCTCAAACCTTGTCCAACCTCATTTTAAAGGCTGTGAACCATAAAGAGTTTGACTGCAGCTGAAATCCAAGCCTTAGGCAACATTGCTCTGTGGTTTATGCACTGTTGCTCAGCTAGGAAGAGGCTGAGCCATGAAGGCACAGATGGCATGAAAGATGCCCCCCAAAGCCACCTTACAGGGCAGTGCCAGAGCCAGAGTGGGACATGATCTCCTGGGTCCCAGCTCCAGGTTGCTCCTGCAGCACTTCCAGTCCCAGCTGACTGCAGGGCAAGGATTGCTCCTCAGGTTGGGTGCTCAATGAAGCACCACTTCTATATAAGGAAAATCCTAACAAACTCTGAAGATCAAGTCCTAGCCTACAAAGCAGATTGACTTTGTTTAACACCAACTTTCATACCCCGTTTTTGCAGAGGGTCTGATGGACATCATACAGACCAAGCAGCATGGAAATCTGTCACAGATCTCCTTCCTGGGAAAAAATGTAAGTCCATAAAATCTTCAGAAAAATTAGTCCCCTCCTTTCCAACTGCTGCTGAAATCAAAAGATTAGAGAGATCATTGTAGCCAAATGAAACTTTCCTATTCAGAAGTTAACCCCAGGGTAGGCTGGATGGATTTATAGCTAATACAGTTTGGGCTCCCCAGTAGATATAACAGGTCTCAAAATGCTGAGCTGAAGGAAAGA
Organism: Ceyx cyanopectus; assembly: GCA_013401355.1. Taxonomy (NCBI): domain Eukaryota; kingdom Metazoa; phylum Chordata; class Aves; order Coraciiformes; family Alcedinidae; genus Ceyx; species Ceyx cyanopectus. Next base: position 27,764 of record VYZU01025709.1, on the reverse strand, counting down.
AGCATTTCACACATTTCAAAATATGCCCTTTCCCTGTGGCAGCTGGAATACACAGGAATGTCAGGGGAGAGTTTATATGATCTTTCTCTAGTTGTTCCAAGGTGCCATGTGGTGTCATGAGGCAGATTAAGGCAGAGCGCCTTTTGTAGTACCAACAAAACTGTGTTACACGAGATGCAAAGGAGACAAAGTTCAGAAATAGCAACATTCTGAGACAAAAGCCATAATTACATAATTTTTGTTTGGTTTGGTTTTTGTTTTTTTTTACCATCAGCAAGTCCTCTTTCATAATTTCCTCAGATTTCTTCTTGTCAGGTCACTTCAGTATTTCTTTGAAATAGAGACAGACTTGTAAATAAACGATAGCCAAGATGCTTCCCAGAGAGATAAGAAAAGCCCTGTCAGGAGAAGAAATGAGGATTTGGTGCAGAGTCAATAAGAAGCATGTCTTTTGTTGTAGTTGCTAACTAAGTGTAATTAACTTCCTGATGAGGTGCAGAATCTTAAGAACTGATTGGAGTTACAGACTAATAATTATTTGTGAGAAATGAAAAGACTACTTACAGGGAACTGACTGCATGAAGAAAAAAACAACGAAACACAAAAGCTCACTGAAGCAAACACATCCAGGATCCAAGCCTACAAAGGAATTGTCAGCTTGATTGCTTCTGGGTAGGGTGCTGGTGGGGAGGGAAACCAGATCACTCACTTTTTGTTTCTGAGTGAGGCAGTCCCAGGGAACTGCCAGGTCCTTGTGGGAGAGTAGTGCAGCCTGCAATAAGAAGAGAAACTGGTGCAGAACCTCAATTGATACACTAATTCCCTCTTCCTGCTTGCCCAGTCTTCTCCCTGTGAATCCTTATGCTCCCTTATTCCTTTCTCCAGGGAATAAAGAGGATGCTTCTTTCCACAGCAGCAGCCTCATAGGTCTCTATGCTGGATGTGCTCCACCAGTGACCTCCTTTATCTGAACAACACAAATCAAGGGAGCCTTTGGTACCCAGATAGTTTCATTCAGGAGAAAAGAGCAGCCATGGCTCAGAGTCTACAGGCACTCATGAACATGCAAGACTGATTTAGACAGGAGTAGCTCTGCCCTGTTTAACACAGGAGAATAACCAAAGCTTAATTTAATTTAATAACCAAAGCACTAGTTGCTTCCCTTTTGATCCAGAATGTGTAAGCCTGGACTGCCACTAAACTGGGCTACTACTGCCCTGGCACTGGGAGAAGACTTTTGGCTTTTTCACTGTGAGGATTCACACATCTCCTGGTTGTAGAGGGTTGCAGAGGGAATTCCCTACATTTTGGCCTTACTTATAACACTGTAAATGAAAGTCTAGTGAGCAGCAGCATGCCAAGGTCTCCAGGACTCCTAAAGCTCTGAACAGATCCAGGCACATCTGAGCTGTCTGTGCTTGTTCCTTGCAGAAAGGTCTGCCTGATGACTACTTAGCTCTTGCCAGTGAAAGGCAGGCCAAAGGCAGCCACTTGGGCAGGAGTCTAACAGCAGCACTGGAGAGTACATGGCCTGAATTCCCTGGCAGCAACTGTGGCACCTGCCGTGTGCTGCTCCATGCCTCTGTCAGTTTGACAAGCCCACTGGCAGCTCCAGGTGTTCATGTAAAGTGTCAGATGTAAAAAGAAAACATTAATTTGGAAGGTGCTGACCTAACAATGCAGTCAGAACATTTCTGGTATTCATGTCACTCACCCAGGGAAATGAGTCAGCAGAGAAGGAATTGCTTATAAGCAACAGACCAGAACTTTGTTTCTTAAAGATAAGCTGGTTGGGTAGATACTCAGCTCCCCATCTGCAGCCCTTACATATCTCCAACACATCACCTCATTTTAAGATTGTTATAGAAACCCCATCACTGGAAACATTCCAGGTCCCTGGACAGGGCTCTGAGCAACATCTAGTTGCATGTCCCTGCTCCCTGCAGGGGGTTGGGACCAGATGAGCTGGAAATTTCCCTTCCAACCCAAACCAGTCTGTGATTCTATGCTTTTCTAAATGGTCACTTGGCAATGAGAGAGATTTGTCTGGCTCTTCTGATCCTGGACTAGCTCACTGGGATACTGCTAAACAGGCTCTTAATCAAGTCAAGCAGAAAGACTGGCAGTCTAAATCAATTCAACCCATGTTTGGGCATATGGGCAGCCTCTGTTTTGTGCTCGATGGCTCCATTCAGATGAACACACCAATATCACAGCAAAGGAAACACCTAAGAGCTGTGAAGAAGGAATTCTGTAAATCAGATGCAAGGATCTTCTGATCCACTCTTCAGTGCCAGTGATGTCTGTTTAATTCTCATTACTCTGCTTACCAGTTAACAGGAAAAAAAAAAAAAAAAAGATTATCAAAAGCAACTTTTGACACTTTTTTTCCTGTTTAGTCTTTCCTTCTTGGAACAGTAGCCCCCAGATTCAGCAGCTGGTCTCCGCAGCTCCAGTCTGTTCTGCTTCCTGGCATCATGTAAAACTTCTTCCTACTCCCATCACCTACTCCTCTCTGACCTGTCACATTTATTGCCCTTAAGATGACCAGAGAGAACTGTGCTGGTAGCAAAGCACAGTCCATGCCATGTCCTCTTACAGTTATCCTTAATTTTCAGATTATTTTGTATGAAAACTGCACTTTGTACTGTCAAACATCCCCTCTGGTTATTACAGGCCATCTCTTCCCTCTGACACATTCTGTCCTGCCAACAATAATATTGGTTTTGGCGACACACACAAGCCTGTGGTGCTTTATTCCCCCTTCCTTCCCTCAGTCCAAGGGTCTGTGATGATATGGCTGAAGGACTGTGTCCAGCAATGTAGATGCTCCTTGGGGTGAAGATTCCACCCTCCTCCAGACCCCTGGGCTTTTCAATGCAGGTAAGCAGGTCTATGGGAGCCAACACACCACATGTAGGTTCAGACTGGATTATTTATTAGTTTGGGGAGGAGCAGCAATGCTGCTAGCATTTAGTAACACATTTTTATCTACTAACTAGGAGGCAGAGAGTGAAAGGTCCATGGGTTAGTGGGGTAATGAAAGCACTCTGCAACACTGGAAACTATGGGTGCAGGACTTTTCTGGAAAATTAAGTTCATTACTGAAGATCAAAACCTTTCCCAAGGACTTCCAGATTTCTGCAGAAACTAAGGAACTTCTCAGCATCTGGATACACGTTTCATTCAAGAACTGCTTGCATACAGATACAAAAATATGATGAACTAAAGAATCCATTTCCTTCAGCTAGTTTGACCTGCCTCAATCTTGACCTTGAAGATCAACATTGAATTAGCAACTCAGGTACCATTAAATTTGAGAAGTCTTATTTTCCTGCACTCCTGTTTGGATTCTGTTTGCATTTCCTTTTTTGCTTATTCTTGACACAGTACCTGAAACCACTGTGCAAACTGCTTGGCACCTGTGGAAGGTTTTCGTATCCCGCCCAGTCATTAAGATAAGGCTGGAGATGAAACTTAACAGCTAAATTAAATCCAATCTTAATGATAGAAACAAACAACATTTAATGAGTACCTCAGCAGTCCCGTCACGCAGTCCTGTCCCTTGGATTGCACTGACAAAAGCTCCTGATGCCAGCGGCACAAACCTGAGAAAAATCATTCAGACACGAGTTCAGTGTATAAACAAAATTGTCTTTTGCCTTCACAAACTAATTCCTCTAGAGCTTGTGCATATGGATATAAAGTTGAATTTGAATTAACAGAGCATTATGGGACAAGAGGTCTGGTCCTCTGCAGAGAATAGGTAAAACAGATCCATCAATCATTGGATCCTGCCTTGGGGGTCTCCACATATTCTTTCAATTTCTGTCCAACCTTCATTCTTCTGGAGAGATGTCTTTCCAAAATGCACTATTAATTGACATACCCTGAAGCACTTTCTGTGGGCCCACAAGCTTTAAATCTATGCAGCATCAAGAACTACACTGTTCATCATGGATCTTTTAGGCAACAGATAAAAGGAACATAAACAACTATTTTTCTAGCTCTTGTAAGTATCTTGGTTGGTTAATTGCATGACCAGTCAATTTTTTAACTTTCAGCATCATGATTGTTTCACTCATGTATTCTGGGAAATGTTACTGGTTGTTTTTTTGTTGTTTTTTGGGGGGGGCAGCTTCTCCAGACTGTCTCATTCCTCCTGTCATAAATGCTTCTACTGCAGGAGCTTTTTGCCAGACTATTTTTTTCTAGATGACCCAAACCCAGCACAAACATAACCAACCTTGACCTTCTTAATACCACAGACCAGCTTTGCATATGGGATTTATTGGCAGCTGCTGCTTCCTAATTAATCAAAATCCACCCCTGGGATTTTGTGAGTCTTCCAGCCCCACCCTGGGTTTAGCTACCAACTAACAGCTTGGACCACATTTATCACCAGGTTTCTTTCACAGTTTGCATTAGTCTGTAGAACAACAAACATGGTCTTTTGAGTGGTACTGCTCCTTTTTCTTCCAAACTGGCTACAATCCCCAAAGTTCCCCAGATATTCCAGGAAGACAATGAGGAGCTTGGGTTTGTCCAGAAACTTGACTCATATCTGTCCCCTGTACCTCAAATATGGACCATTCATCTTCTCAAATAATTACTCTCCCTCTCAGCCAACAGGTCAAGTCTCACCCACTGTAGTGAACAGCACTGCTGACTGGCCCTTTGCAGTCCTGCCTGAACTCTTGCAACTGCAGAGCAGTGCTGGGATCTTGACTGTCTGTCCCAGACACACAGGGACAGGCCATCTTTTTGACCAGCAGGTCTGACACATGGTCCCATTGGCTGTGCTGTCATGGAATCTCATGCAGAAAGGAGCTCTGTTCTGTGGTACCCCCACTAACAGTGCTCTCCAAGATGGGATTTCGGTCCTGCTCCAGCTTCTTTTCTGCAGAGCTGAAGCAAGATCCCTGTTTATCACCTTATTTTTGTGTTTCAAGACCCTTTTGGCTTTGATAACTTGCTGCTAGCAGTGACGGCCTATTCCACTTTGGAGGACTGGATAAAGCCACCCTTCAAGCAGGGGATAAATCAATAGGATGGGATAGGGCAAAGGCAGGAATAGAAGTAATTGGACAATCAAGGCTGGAAGTGAGACAGGCAGATTTCCCAGAGGAGCTAGCCAAGTGTAATACATGTGTAGGTTTACAAAAGAGCTCCTGTAAATGGAGATAACAGATGTGGTGGTGAATATAGCCTTTGTCAGTGCAGCGTAATTGGGATGTTCAATGGCTTCATGAAAATGTGTGGACTTCTAATTGCTACAGCACCTGCATTCCTCACTAGCACAAAGCTCCCAGCCTTCAAGGAGATCAAGAAAAAAGGGCTGAAAGTTTCCCGTCTCACAGGCAGCTGCTTTTTTTCATCTCCCCTGGGAAATTATGCAGTGACAGCTTGGACCACTCCCAGCGAGTCCACTTGGCAATTGATCACCATTTTGCTGTGGGAAGCAAGCAGGAGATCACACTGGGTCCTGCAAAATGAGCAGAAAACTTTAATTTTTCTGCTTCTAGTTGGTCAAGGTGGCAGTTCCCGAGTCAGGACTCTTGATGCTGAGAATGGAGTGCCATGATCTCAGCCTGGATTGCCACTGTCTCCATGGGATTGTCTGGGCAGTGGGGACTGCCTCCTCCCTTTCTGCATTGCTCTGCTGCTGCTGCAGTTGTTTCCAACCCCTTGTAAGCACTGTTCATAGGACAGATGTAGGTCAGAGAGAACTCCCAGCATGTACAAGTCTGTCCCATGTGTTCTGTCAGGCCAAAGTGCTTGTGATTCCACCAAAAACCCGAGCTGACACAGGGATCACTGTTTAGGAAAGGGATTGCAATAGCCCTGCACCTGAGGGCAGCTGGACCACCAGGTTCAAAGACTTAACCACACAAGTGTGCCACCAGGTTCAGGGGGGAACAGGGCTGGATTTTGTTTTCAGCCTACAATACAAATATTTTAGATGGGTGCTGAATTCAACATCCCATGCATGTCCAGCTAGAAGAGATTGACTGAATCTTTAAGGCTCTCTATAAGCTTTTTCTCTTATAATGGTTTTCAGAATCTGAAGTATCTGCCAAGCATACTGTGCACAGCCCCCTCTCCACACCCACACATAGACTGGCATTTCATTTCAAACTATGCTAATCCATAGCTCTTCCTGCAGTCATGCAGTGTTTGGTAATATTTTATTTATCATAGTATTTAACTTCAAAATTTAACCTTTTGGTAACATGAAAGGTGTCTTCTTGAGAAGGTGCTGCTTCTTTATTGCATCACAGACATATTTTCCTTCAGGCTCTGCAGAAATGCTCTTTAAAAACTGAAACCTTTTCCACTTTTATCAGCTTCCATTTCTTGGTATCTCATATGTCAGGGCATTAAGTTAATCTGATGGATTCTTCTCGTTTTCATTCTTTTTTTTTAATTAATTGTAGTCTATGGTGGATGTTTCTTAGATTTACACACTCAAGGAGACATAAACCAAACTATTATTGGCAAGACTCTTAATTATATTTTTTCTTCATTATATTAGGCTCTTTCCATAGATAGGCTCTTCTGAGAACATCTCAGCATAGAGGACCTCTCTAGCTCCATGGATGCAATGAACACTGTGTGCTCAGAGGAGTCTTGGGCTATCAAAATTTTATACTATTTATTTATACAAGTGCCAGCCAGAAAAAGTACCTTACATCAGCAGAGTGCTGTGGTTGCAGCAGTCACTCACTCCCTGTGGGCAGTGTGGGCACTACAGACTAAGGAACACAGTTTTGCAGAGCAAGAGAACATGCAGACAGAGTGGAAACAACCTGTCAGGAGTTAATCTAGGGCCAAGACACAGCACCAGGTGCTCATGTGCATAACACAGATATTAACTCACCTCTGGTGCTTTCTTGCCTGTTTATCTGTGCTGTTGAAGAACATGAGAGAAGCCAAATCTGTCTGGAGGCTCAGTGGGGTTAATGCCCCACTGGAATCCAGGAAGACACCTTCTGCCTACTCCCTCAGTTGGTTTCATTCCTCTGAGAGTATCAGGTGTCCCTCCCAACTGCATAATTTATAGAGAAGGGGGGAAGATGTTAGTGAGGGTAGGGAAGGATATGCCACCCCCCCCCCTCAGCTCCTGTGAAAGACACCAAAAGACCTTGATAAACAGCTTTGTGTTGTGCTCTTGAATGATAATCCAATGTCAAGGCAGAGCAGATGTGCTTCCAGAAACAGCTTTTCTCTGGTTTTACTGCTCAATTGCCCTTTGCAGTGCTTTCTGGGCTGGGGTAGATTTGTAAGAGGTTCCTGCAGGTATCAGGTATCATTTTGCTTCTTAAACATTTTAAAGCAGAATGGTTTGTTGGGTGTTTTGGTTTGGTTTTCTGTCATTCCTCTTCTGAAGGAGAATACTTTGTACAAATAGGAGAGCTGAGGGGTCCCTTGGTGTAAGGGGTCTCCTCACATCTCTCTGGCACGTATTCCTCCTCTGTCTTGGTGAGGCAGAGGGAAGATGGAGCCTGGAGGACCCTCTCTCCCTGAGCTGCTATATGGGCTTGAAAGGGTAGAGTCCAGTAACAATAGTCCATCTAGGGGACCTGGAGCCACTGTCCAGACTCAGAAGTTCAGTGAAGCCAGAAAATAGCTAAGCACTGCCTGGCAAGTGCCCACACCATTTCACCAGCAGCAAACTACACGGCATGGTTTTGAGCTGTGCTGATCAGGAATATCTTCAGGGGCTAGTGTGGGTCAGGGACTATTCCCACACCATGATTATCTCTTAAGGTTGTAGTTCTGAAAAGCACAATGGTTAGTGAGTCATCAGTCCCCTCACCTCCAGAGAAGACATGTCTATAGGGGCTGAAGAAATCCACTCTAAGTATTGAGGGACAGCATGTTTCAATAGCAGATCTTTCTCACTGACTTCACTAACTTCCTCACTGGTTTCTCACTAACCAAGCTGCACTACCAAAAGGGCAAAATGTCCAGAGTTCAGTGCAGAACAAAGCCAAGAGAGATGTTGTTACATAGCTGATTGCAACATGCTCCGTGTATTTTCACCGCTGTTGGTATGGTTTTTAAAGTATAAAAATTCTCTATTTAAAAATATTGCACTGTGGAGTTCTATTTCTCCTTTTTCAGCACTCAATATTAAAAAAAACCAAAACTGTACTGGCCACACCATCCCCTTCCCACAGGCACACACCCATCATTAAAATGTAAACACATGGATATTAATGACTTATAGCAAGCAATTTGGGGATATTATTTAGAGTTTTCTGGGCATGTTTCAGTACAACTGGGCAGTTCAGAGAAGTTTTCAGCAAAAGATGGAAGGACATAAAAAAATTGGGTATTGATTGTGGTTAGTAGAAGAGGGTCCTACATAGACAATGAACCCTGAAAGGCTTTATAGGCAAATGATGAGTAGCAGAGTGTCATTGAATACACAAACCTGCCCCCAATGGCAGAGTGAGCAGAAACCAGGGGATTTCCCTTGGATTCCTTTAAACTTGGCTGCTAGGAATAGTTTTTTTTTTAAATGTAGTTAAGGCACATAAAGATGCAAATAAGCACCCAACAGGGTTTTTACAAGCACATACTCCCTGGTAATTTTGTGGGAGGAAGATGCCTGAATATAGATAAAAATCTGGCTTTAGGTTCCCAGGCATTTACAGAATAAATCCCAATAGATACCTGCCTACTCTGTTAAACACCTACATAGCTTTTTCTGCCCTGGAACCAGTTTAAATATGTGCCTCTGCTAGTCCACAGAGATGCTGTTTGGGTTTCTCAAGGACTCCTGGCAGGCAGCAGCAGCCTTGAAGTTGCTGTAAAGAAGCACTCCTTGCAATTACTCCAAGGAATGTGTCTATGCTGAAGACATCACAACTGACTGGTACAGCAACAGCTGAAAGTTCTGGCATTGTAATAGTCAAATGATATGCAAAATGCATGCATTGTCATTACTAATTAATGAATCTAAATAATTGACTCTTTCAGAAGAATGTCTGATCAACATCTTCTGCAGCTGCTTTATTTGCTGATCCATTGTTCTGTGGGGGCATATTAGAAATATTTGTGAAATGCACAAAATATTTACTGCTGGAGTCCTGCATGGGTAAATATGCTTTTGTAATCCAAATACACAGAAGCAATTAACACCATAGCCTCAAAGAAAAGAGCTGTTCATAAATCATTGTCATTAAAATGACCTGCTCTGGTTTCTGAAAAAAATAGTTCATAGTCTTACTTGCACAGCCTTAGATGAGTCTTCTAGCCCCTCTATGTTCAAAGAAAGAGCTTAACAAGTATCTTCCATGAGAAAGGAAAAGTTTCCAGGCAGTTTGCACTCCAGTAAGACTTAAAATGCATGTTTTTCATGCTAATGGCAAAAATATTCAACCTCAGTGAGGTTCAGCCTACAACATACAGTTTGTGAGTGTCCCACTCTCTTTAAGAGCAATGGGCTGGATCTTTAGGCACAAGTTTGAGGTTTAATCCTGCCAACAACCCCATTAAGTGCATTCTGTTGCATCATGTCTTCCTGTCTAATTAATAGGACATATCTTCCATTTTTATTTTGGTAATCCAAATCTCTGAGAGGACTTAAAAAAAAAATTCCAAATCTCTGAGAGGACTTTAAAAAAAAACAACCAACAAAACAAAACAAAACAAACCCCAACAATTAGACTAAGCCATGCCCAGCTTAGCTGGGTGAGAAACATCCCCCACACACCTGGCAGGTCTTGGCCAGAGGCAGGTTGAGGGATTGCACAGCTCAGCTCACTTTCTGCAGCTGTCCATGTCAAAGCAAAAACCTCAGACCTTCACCACCTCCAGCCTGCCCCAGCCCCCCTGGACCACACTGATGTGCTCTGAAAAGATGTGCATGCCTGGCAGGACTCCATAGTGGAAGAAGCACTCAGGTAGGACTGGTAGATTAGTTAATATTCATTAGAAAGGTTCATTAGAAGTGAGCAGTGACCATAGTTTTGATTACTTCATGGTTATAATGTCAGAGGGAGCAGGTATCACCATGGCACTGAACCCTGGGACTAACATGATCTGTCTCACTTCACTCAGGGTTTCAAAATCCCTCACACAGGAGGAAAAGAGCTTTCCATCTTCTGACATCTCCTGCAGGCAAGGAGTACCCAAAGGCATTTTCCATCCAGAGAAAGAACAGCTTTGTTATTGAAATAACAGTTATAATGTAAAAAAATCATTTTCTTGCTGTTGTCCTTTGGCTGGCAGGAGGGACAAACACTGCCAACAGCCTTCCAGATGACCTAACATCTAGCACAAGATTCCCATGGCTGTGCACTGCCCAACATCATCAGGATCACAGCAACACCTCCCTTCAACACAGCATTTTGAGACAACCCCTCATTGTGAGGTAAGAAATGCAGGTAGCATCTTACCTTCCCAGAAATCTTCCCCCATTCTTTCTTCATCTGTCCTTTTGCAGATGTTTTACTGCTGCCCAAGCATCTAGAGAACTTCAGCACCCATGTTTTCCTTCTGCAATAGTCAGTTATAACCCAGATCTTGGTAGAAGTGGCCTCCAGAGAGGTAGTTCATGGGTCAGCAAAGGTGGAAAACTGTGCATCAAACACCAGCACTCTGCAGACATCTAAGGAGTCAGAAGCTCTCTCCAGGCTCAGCTTTATCTTCTTCACCTGTTCTAAACCCTGTGATGAAATGGGAGGGTTAGTAACACCTGAGCAGGGGATATGGGGTTTTGAGAAGCATGAAGGTCTTTCCCTTCCTTAACTTATATCTCAAATTGGTGTCACAAACTTCTTTTTTTTTTCTTGAAGTTGTCAAAGGACTTTAGAATGTTGGCAACTTCACTTTCAATCTTCACTCTTCTCCTGTCCCACTCTGAGCTTTTAGTGAGGCTGCTATAAAGGTCTTCTCTGCTGTGACTGCCTTGTTTAGACTCTCACCGCAGAGTCTGGTTCATGGGGAGTATTTTCAGAAGAATGACACTGACTTGGAGGAAGGTTAAATTGTTAAGATAATCATATTATAATTTTGTTTTTCTCACGTCCTGTTTATAATTCCAACCACTATATGATGACATTATTTTCATCCTTGCTCTGCAGATGCCAGCAGGTAGATAGGATATCATTAATGGGAAAGTGAACCTATTAGGGTTTGTTACCTGGTAATACCAGAGCCCTTCTTGATTGCAGAAAAAAACCCAGTCTATTGTAAACCCAGTGTTACCTAGTACAACCTTTTCAAATATCATAGGGATCAACATCAACCAAGGAAATGATCCCAGTTACAGTGTAGTCTGTGGTGGAAAGAAGTTAGAAATCATGGTCATTAAAACAACAAAAAAAGGAAGAACATCTTCTTCCAAGCAAATAACTCCTTGCAAAGGAGGATACTGAAATATCTGAAAAACTTCAATGTGTATTTTAAAATCAGATTTGGGAATCCAGCCATCTGTCCAAATACTGAAATTTATCAGCCGTTTCAAGTGGGAGTTTATCGAGCAAAAACATCCGAGGGAGCTCCCACGCCTGCTGTGTTACTGGGCTTGGGTTACAGCCAAACACCATTGACACAGTTTTCTTGTTCTTGCATCTTAATTTATTTATTTATTTTTTCCTACAAATCATCTCAGAATGTGACAAAAATACAGCTGCCAATTTGGCACGATCACGTGAAAATACTACAGGTGATAACAGGATTGACCTTGTGTGGATGGGCATAGAATTAAAAAAGAAATATTCCCAGGTCACATGGAGGTTTGTTGCTCTTTTATATCTCCATCAATGAAGTGCTGAAGAAGTTCAGAAGCACTTGCAAAAGGCTTGCAAAATGCCCACAGAAATGATCAGCTCTGAACCACTTTGCTGTATTTTCTTTCATACCTCCAGTAGCAAAGCTTTTATTATTATTACTATTTTTACTTTTACAAGTATTACTGTTACTTCAAGGTGAGGAAAAAAACTAGGCTAGGGAGAAAAAGTCAGCACAGACACCTTTGTGAGAGGACTCAGCAGTGTAGAGAACAACCTTTCTGTTGCTACACTTTACCCTCAGCCTTTACAAACATCATTCTGCTCATGAAAGGTCACTTCCCTCTCAGATGGATCCAAGTTTTCAAAGCCAGACATACTGTTGGTGCTGATTGCCACAGGCTTTGACCCAGAAACTGGGCAATTATTTTTATAGACTGGTCTGAATATGCAGTCTTCAGGGACTGCTAGAGAAAAAGGAGCCCAGGCAAGAAGGAGTGTGGGTGAAGAAGTTCATCCTACTGCCATTGTCATGAAGGGACTGATTCAGACCAGGCTGAGGAGTGCTGGCTGAGTAGCTGAGGTGTCAAAACACAGCTCTAGAGCAGAGATATGTCCTGCTGCACTCAGCAGAAGGCAAAGGATGAATAAGGTCAAGGCCTGGTAGAACACATCTTTTGCAGGTAATGAGATGACATCCAGGTCTAAAGCCCATCTTTAAAGGAACTACTTGTTCTGACACCTGGAAGGGTCAACAGAAGGGACACAGACACCAACAAAAAGCACTGGCTTATTTTACTATTTATCTCCAAATGATACCAAAGTGAAACAAGGCACTTAATTACAAAAATTCTCTTCACAGAATCACAGAATGTCAGGGGTTGGAAGGGACCTCGAAAGATCATCTAGTGTAACCACCCTGTCAGAGCAGGATCACCTAGACCAGATCACACAAGAACACATCTCATTGGGTTTGGAATGTCTCCAGAGCAGGAGACTCCACAACCTCCCTGGGCAGCCCCTGCCAGTGTCTGTCACCCTCACCACGAAAGAATTTCTCAGTTTCTCCTTAGGTTTACATGGAACCTCCTATGTTACAGCTTGCAGCTGTTGTCCCTTGTCCTATCACTGGACATCAGCGAGCAGAGCCTGGCTCTACCCTCCTAGCACTCACCCTTTATATATTTATCAACACTAATGAGGCCACCCTCAATCTCCTCCAAGCCAACGAGCCCCAGCTTCCTCAGCTTTTCCTCATAAGAGATGTTTCATTCCCTGTCCTGGTTTGGGTGAAAACCAAGCAAATTCTGTTCAGTGATTTTACTTTTCAGTTTAAGTTTCTAACTAACTGCACTTTCTAGAGTTAGCAGCATGTTTTGCAGACAGTGTCTGCTTCTAACAGTGATAACACCTCATGTTTACAGTTACTGCCAGGGATGGAATGCAAAACCAAGGCCATTGCTAGAGTTTGTGTGTTGCACTGGGGGGTGCAGAAAGTGAAAGACCAC
>VYZU01025709.1:0-14411 GCA_013401355.1 Ceyx cyanopectus | reverse complement strand
TGGGTTCGGTACTGGCTTTGTACATATTTGTATATACTTCATTTTCATTTTTTTAAATTAAATTGTTTTAGTTCCTTTTTCTAATCACTAAGTCTCTCTCCCTTATTCCTTTTCTCTCCCCTTTGGGGAGGGAGGGGGGTTAAAAGAGAGCTGTCTGTTATCGGTCTGGGGGTTGCCCTGACCCCAAACCGCAACATTCCCTTAATCATCTTTGTGTCTCTGCAATGGGCTCTTGTGTATCTTCTCTCCATGGTGAGAGCCCCTGGGGCCAAACCACATAATGAGGCCACCTGGAAGTCCTTGAATGGACGTGGTCTGCTCTGGTAAGGTGCTGAGAAGTGACCACGGTCCTCCAGTGTCCACCACCCACCACAGTGTGCAAAACAGAGGCAGTAGACAGCAGTACTGTGCCATGCATGGAAACCCAAACACCATTCCTGTGTGTCCAGGAACTCTCTGAACAGTCAGAACAGGTTTCTGGGCAACTATAAGCTCCCCACAGGTTTTCCCCATACTGCAGGTTGGTGAGGTTTACTGAAATACACTCCCAAATTGCAGCTAAGTTTGACTTCTTTTGCTTTTCCACTTTTCTCTGCCCAACAGGACTCACTCTTCTTGCCTGCATTCTCTTGACTTGTCTTTGCCTTGTTTGTTTTGTTCATAAACTCAAAATAATTTTGTTGTTTTGTTGTTTGTTTTGTCTTCTTGTTGGTTTTGTTTGTTTTTTGTGTTTGGTTTGGTTTAATATGGTTTTGATTTGGTTTTTGTTTTACTCTGAGGATTTGGGAAGTTTATAACATTATCAATTTCTCCTTAATCTCATAAATATAAATGAGAATACTGTGGAGAATCAAAAAGGTGCAGACAAAGCAGGGTCATTAAATCTGGGACATCTAATTTATGTTTTCCTTCATCTGAGACTTTGATGAGAAAGCTGTCACTTGTTGTGTTTTCTCTCTGATGGAGAACTGAGAAAAATGCCATGCCCTCAATGTTAGTTCTGTGCAGTACCAATACCTATCTGAACGCATCTTCTTAAGGTTTGCACAAGGTCTAACTAGGGCTTGCTGGAAGATAAGCAGATGAGCTTTTCTTTTCACAGTTATGGAGAACAGCTGGCAAGAGGGAAGCAATATCAGGATCTAGCGGTTGATTTCATCCACTGATTAGACCAGTGTCTAACTCTGTGTTAGTGGATGGCACAGAAATGCTGCAGGGATGAGAAAGTGCCACACACCAGAATACAAGACAAGGAAAACCTGTTACTGTGGGTGGAAGTGAGCATGGGGTGCAACCAAGTGCTACCCCTAATTTGTTAAAGCTTTATTTTCAGGGTTTCCTCAGTGGGAGCTGTCACAGTTCCTTGCACTATTTTAAGTGAAGTTCATGTTTATGGAATATTTCTGTTGAAGGAGTGGGGCTTTCCTATGTACCTTAATTCCAATCACTGTGTGAAGGCAAATCTCACAGTGTAAGAGGAAAATAGAGCAAATGATGTGTGAGAAAATGTATTTACACACACACCAAAAGAAAGGCTAAGCAACATAGGCCCTGTGGAACGTCAGCTTCTACAATTGGGAGGTGCTAAGAGCTTCTTGTGTAGCAGGGAGAGGTTTTGGCTTCTGATGATGAGGGGCTGAGTAAATTTGGCAGAGGTTGGTTTTCCTTGGCTGTGGGGCACCTACAGAGTGTGAACTGACAGACTGAAGTCACAACACTAGAGAGCAGGGAGACTATTTGTAGCCTTTGCAGAAGGGTTGTGTCATGGGGACTCCCTGATCCCTTCCTTGTCCATCCATTCATCAAAAATTAATAAAAAAACCCCAAGCCCATGGTAAATTTTACTGTCCAGGGAGCAGGCTTTGGCTCCAGGGTTTTGAGGCAACTTCTGTTCTGTGTGTATTTTACTTCCTATAGATGATGGTTGTCACCTCTGGGGTCTCCCCAGCACTCACCTCTGCTCTTCTGACAACTACAGCTCTCACCATACTCTTGTTGCCTTGATTTTTTTTGGCCAAGCCTGCAAACAGGTGATGAAGGAGATCTCCATCTCGACAGAGCATCTTCCCATATTCCAACATTGGATCAGGTTTTGTCAAGGAGCACCTTAGATGGGCTGCCTCTTGCTGTCCTCTTAGTCACCATCTCCTAACCCAACATGGGAACCAGCGGTAATTATCTTTCCCTAATGATGACTTGTTTAGTCTGTGGCTTTTAGCTTTTCAGGCCAAACCTACACATAAGCATGAGTTAAAGCATGGCACTGGGAGAGATGGGTTTGTCCTTTCTGCTTCCATCTTTGGAAATATTATTCTGGTTCAGTGATCACTTCTAGAAATTACTAATCTAAAACTAACACAGGAGCCTAAGGTAATATGAAGGGTTCTTTCCACTGACTAGAGAAGAACTAAATGACTTTCAGACAAGTCATCTCCTTTTTAGGCAGCTATCTTGAGGAAAAAATGTTTGAAAACACCACTTGTCTGTCCTTCAGCCCAGAGAAGCACTTCGATGTGCCTTCATTAACAAGGAAACCTTGCTCACTTTGTGCGATGAAGATAAAGGTGTCACTGTCAGCTGCCCTAAGAGCTCTGGAGGCAGCAGCAGCTGAGAATGCTGTTGGTAGGAGGTTGAGCTGGTCCACACAGCTGCTGTGTACAGCATGCACAATGGGGCAGACCCCCGGGTGAAACCCTGCCTTGCCCCCTGACACTGTCAGAGAGCCCCGCTGGGTAGCACCAGGTACTCGGAGCACTGCCAGTGTAGGGGAGACCCACAGAGGGAATCATGTCACCTAGATAGACATCTTCAGTTGAGCAGCTGTTCTGGGGGCCCGCTGCAAGCAACAGAGAGAGAGGTGGCCTCCTTCAGAGCAATTAATGTGTACCAAGAGAATCACACCTCTAAGAGTGTGTCTCTGACTTTAATGTCACTCAAATAATCTTAATACTGAATTTTCCTTGCAAACAAGATTAATTCTTGACCAAGTTGCTTTCTCTTGCCAGGTTTCGTGGTACAGGTTCTGTGTCGTTCAAAAAGGGGAAGAATTTGCAGTATGTGTTGCTCTCTGGTCAGCACTGAGTGTGAAGATGACTATGCTTTTGCAAGGTACAGTGCTGAGGTCTCTGTGAACAGACTTGCCCCCAGGATGTGTGACCTTTACCACAGCCTCCAGCACGTGTAAAGAAAACAAGTTTTGCTTGAACCAGAACATCCAGAGAAAGAGACTGTGACAGAGGGAACCTGACAAAATGTTCCTTTCAGAAGTGATCTCTCAGCCAAAGAGGTCCTCTGGTATGTTGGCCTCTGGTCTGAGTAACAGGAATAACAACAATAAATAATTGAATACTTGAATTATTGATAGAAATAATTAATAATTGAATAACTGAATTCTATGCACTGGCTCTTGCCAGAGAAACTCAAAGTAATTTGCAAACATTAATGAAATAATGTCAGGACCTTTTGCCAAAGGCAAAACCAAAATAAACCAGAATTTCCTCAGGTCACTCTACCCTTACACAAGCACTTCACACATTTCCCTGAGCTAGATCTAGGCAGGAAAATTTCCAGGCCATGGTGATGGTACCAATATCTCAGGAGTACCTTGCTCCATGTCTTCTACCATGATGGGGCCTTTGTTCACACATATATGGGCCAAAAGCAAGCTGCCTCTCATCCCACCTCTCCTCAGAGAAAGAAGCAGCATAAATGGCTCAACAATCCTGAACAAATGATGTTCCTAATATCCATTCTGATTTTCCTTGGCCAAAATTTGTGCGTACTGCACCTTTTCACACTGTCCACCACGAGAAGATTGAATTTACTGCCTTTGGAACAACAACACTTCAAGCAGAGACTGCAGACCCCATCTTCAAAAGCAATTGACCTAGCAGCCTTTGGTGATGGGCCAAGCCCATTAATGGACTCTAGCCTCAAAGCAAAGATAGTTTTCCTTGAGGTGCCTCACAGAGAACATCTCTGTGCATGAGAACTCTTTGAGCATGGGGTTCTAGAGTGGAAAGCACACTCATTGCTTACTTGGTACCTGGCCAAGACTCCAATGCAGTGGAGAAGAGGATTTTTACCTCAGTTCTGCTCAGAGTTGTTTGGTTTTTTCTGGTGCTATAGTGACTTGAAACAAGGGGTGTCTTTCACAAAATCAGTGTGTAAAACTCCCCTCCAGACACGTGCATATGTACACACATCCTCCCATTTGGCAAGCCTTGATACCCCCTGCATTTTCAGCCCTTTGGCAGGATAAATCAAACTGCTGAGTTCCACCAGGACAGAAACATCCATTGTAGGCATTGCACACACACACACACAAAAACAAAAACAAAAACAACAACCAAAAAAAACCCAAAAAAAACAAAAAACAACAAACCACACCAAAAAAGCATAGATAGATGCTCAGTCACCCACAGAATCCCCAGCAAAGCAAAGAGTTGAACCCCAGTCACCTTGTTCATGATTGACACCTTAAGGGCCTGATAAAACCAAGGCGACCTGGCCTTCCAGAGCCTGAACTAATCCTTCAGACTCCCATTCCAGCTGCCTGCCCTGTGCTCACTTTGGAAACACTTAATACTCTGTCCTTAACTAGCTCCTGTCACTGAAAACTGCTATTTACTCTGCCTTTCATCTTCAGGCTCATTGGCCTTGCTAACATCTTGTCCACTTTGCCTGGTAAACAGCAAAGCAGGGAGTATTCCCAGTGCAAAACCTCACTGCTCAGCACATTTATTCTGAAATGTATCTGACTTCAAAGAGCCTCCTGGTAGGATTCCTTCACCATCTGCAGGAAGGATATTGAATCTGTTACAGATAAAATGCTATTGTGAGCAGAAGGCAGCACATCTCATACAGGGAGGAGGGAATTCATTGTTAAGTTTTCGTCCAAAGGAATAGTCCAAATTATTTAGGTTGGACATTAGGAAGATCTTTTTCACCAGAAGGTTTGCCAAGCATTGCAACAGGCAGCCCAGGGAAGTGTCTGAATCCCCACCCCTAGGCAGTGTTTAAAAGTTGTATGGGTATGGTGGTTAGTGACATTGTCCTTCTCATGGATATTATCCTGGGTATCCAAGTCCAGGATATTATCCGTGTTTTTCATTGTCCTTCCACTGCTAGAAAGGAAGAGCTACCAGGAAGTGACAGGTCTGGTCTGACAGAAAGCTGGTGTCACATAAACGTAGCCAGTGACATTAAACTTGAGAAGCTTTAGCAGGCTAAATTCAGGTTTTCCTAGGACCAGTGATTCTGGTTTTCTCCAAAGCCTTTGGAAAACACCACAGTGAGTGCTCAGCAGCCCTTTCAGCTATTTCTGTGAGGGCTGTCATAACTCTGGGAGCAGCTCAAAGCAAAACTTCCTCAAGGGTAGAAGGAGATGGAGTTGAAAGCAGTCAGGAAGACCACAAAGGACTTCTGATGGTGTTCAGTGATGCCCATATGCCACACAACTCAAGCTGTGGGTATACCCAGAGAGAGACAGTCCATCTGGAATACACTTCAGGGTGCAGTGACCAGCAAGTCTTCATGTCTGGGGTGGATTTATTCTGCAAACACTCCCCAGTCCATGCTGCTTCTTCCACACCACCTTCTGTCAGCACAGGGGATTAGTCACACAAACAGGCACTACCCAGGTCAACTACAGAGTGGCAACTCTGGGCCTTTTGGGTCTCTGCAAAATATCATCTCCTACTTTTCCTTTGGTAAATCAGGTTTCAACACACAGAGCAGGACAAACAACCCTTCTTTACCAGTGCTTCGCAGTGTCAGAGAAACTTGGACATTATCAGATGAGATCAAATGCACAGTTCCCCTGATTCTAGCTCCTGAATCCAGCAAGGATAGGCAGCAGGTCCTTTCTGCTCCTTCTAGGTGTTTCTTTTACATTTTCTGTCTTATTCTGGATGCAGCCTGACCTGCTAATATCTAAGGAGATGAAGCAAAAGCTTTGAAAGACATGGGTAGAGGGAGGATCTGCACAAAGCTTTTTCCCCCTGTGTTAACTCACACGTGTTCTGCTCACACATTGCTCGTGGGCAGATTGTTATTTTCCCACATTTATGAAATCACTCAGTGTAGAATTTCTGTGAATTATTTCCCAGCTGCAGTTGCTAAGAGGTCTGTTAGAAGAGAACATCCCTTGTTCAAAAACCAAATTGACCTGGCTGGATGCTGGTCACATGGTATATTGTTATGTTATGAGAAGATGGACTAAAAGCCAATAGGCTGATTCATTGCTGCACATGCAGTAATGAGTGATGGATCATTCCTGACAGATTTCTTTTGAATAGTTTGGGGGAGTGTTCTTTTTGGAAATCCTCTCCTCCAGTCTCATCCTGGCAAACAGGAGGGATCATGCTTGAAGGTATCATGAGATGCATATGGTCAAGCTTCTACCAAAGAGGCAATAATGCCCATGGCTTGCCCAAAACTAAGTGCAAAAAGCACAGTAATGAATTATAATTAGAGGTAACAAACATACCACTGACAATGTGTTGGATTGAGTCTCTTCCTCACAGCAGGTAAACCAGGGTTTGAGAGGCCCAAATCCTGCACCCCACTGTGGATGGAGCTGTACAGTTCCCATGGCACCTGTACAGGAGCTTCTGCTGTTTTTCACATGAAGGCCATGATGTCAGGGAGATAATGGGGCATTCAACAGGGGCCTGTCTTCTCAAGTAAACTGAACCTCTACATACAATTTATAAATGGGAATTACAGGCAGTTTTATTTGTAGGTCTTGAGAACACCGTTAGCTTGTTTTAGTGCAATGTCAAGTGCAGAAAAAGACTGAAATAAAAAAGAAGGGACTAATCTTTTCGGAAAGAGTTATAATGCTATTAAACACTTTCAAGCTCTTGTTCTTGAATGACTAGGTCTCTCATAATCTTCACACCCATAAGATGTGTTTTGCCACAACTGAACAAGAGTGCAGGAGTTAATATCACAAATACACACAGGGCAGGGATCTGTGGGTGGTTACCAGACAAGAATTCCCTTGCAATCACCAGAGAGCTTTCCCTAAAGCAACTCAAACCCAGCCACAGGAGGGAGGGCCAGAGACATTGAAAAGTAATCTTGGTGAAAAACTGTGTCCCAGTCTCAGCAGTGGGGCAGCTGCAGTGCCAAAATCCACTTGGCTCTGGTAACAGTCAAGGGCAGATGTGTTGGCTTTGTAATTTCTTTGAATTGTTTCTTTACCTGGGGCTTCACTGAGGCTGTCTGCACTTTGAAGAGGCTGCTCCAGGTGACATAAATGCATGGTGCTCCCTGGAGCTTCTCATCCTGGGGTCCATCTGGGTGAGCACAGTGGCAGAGAAAAAGGTGAATGCTGGGGATGCACCAGCTGCAAATCCCAGTGACTCTTGAGAGAAATAAGATGACGTGGATCCATGGTACAGGTTCTGTGTTTTGGGAGTGTCCACATGTAACTAAACCTCCATGATGAAGGAAATATCAGTCTTTTCACATCCCTGTTTGGCACCAGGTGTAGGCAGTGAACAGGGTGTAACTGGACATGACCTTAAAACCCAGTTGCATTTCTTGGTCTTCTGGAGGCTGCAAAGTCTGCTATCACCTGAGACACTTGCTGCAGGCCACATGGGCTGTGGGCTGGTGACAAAGGGCTTACAGAAAGGCTCTAGCCTTTACATTTTCTTTATGTCTCCATCTACTGATTATTCTGATCTTGTGCCACAGCACTGCTGTTCCAAGCAAGTCTACAAAGGTGTTTCTGGGTCTGTCCTCGGCTTCTTGTTGGAGACAAGATCTGTATTAATAAATCCTTCAGAGCCATGCTGATCACTTAAAGTTAGAGCAACTCCTGCTTGGTTTCAGCACAGCCCCCTGAAGCAGTTGTGCTGGCACTGACAAAGGGCAGGGATGGCAGGACTGAGATGTCACTGCTGCCAGTGTCCCAGATGTCAAACCATGGACATCGTAAATGAGTGTGAATAGAAGCCAAGAGTGCCTGTTTGTTAGCTGGGTTATACAATTCCTGCTGTCATGACAGCCCAGGAAAAATGGGCATTTTCCCATGAGGGGTGCAAGGCAGACAGAATCAGCATCTGGAGCCTGCTCTTCTAGAGAGGATGATACTCTGCTGGTGTTGGTGTGGACAGGACTCCTCTGCCATTCTGCAAACGTATCTATAGGCAATCTATTTAGAGGCAACTAGTAAACAGGAAAGAAAAGTGAAATTAATGAAATAAATTAGTAATTTAAAAAAAACCTACAAACTCAACAGTTGATGCAAGTAATTACTATGAAAAGTTGGCACTGCTTCAACTAGGTGTATTTCTGGAGACATGCTGGCCTGTATTCCCACAGCCATCTGTAGGGTGTGTCTTGAGGGACTCTGCTCCAAAGAAGAGGAATAATCTGCCCTAAATTCTTCCAGAGCTGCAATCTGCTACAGAGCTTCATCCATTACCTGGGAGAGCAGAAGTGGAAGCCCTGAATGGCATCTCTAATAGGTCCTGGTGTTAGTGTCTCATTTCTAGCTTCAAGAAAGGCAATATGATGCTGAAGTTTCTTGGAGTGATGGATAAATGACAAGCAATTTCATGAGCTAGAACTGAATTGATGTGAAAGTGAAAAGCTAATTGGATTATATGCTTGTCAGGAGTCTTTTTTTTTCTTACACTGTCAGGATTGTTCAGGGATACAGACTACTTTGCACAGAGGCAAGCCAGAGCTGCAGAGAAACCAGATTCTCCCTTCCTTTTCCCAGTGATGCCCAACAGTGACATCATCTCATACTTCCTCAGGTCTCTACCCTCCAGCTTCAGTAAGGTACCTCCAGACAACCACTAGACAAAGAAAAGGTGTTGAGTTTCCAGGTCTTCAGAACAATATTTACGAAAATGTGCCCTCATCTCTACTAAACACCCTGATTCGCTCCCAGATCTGAGGGACACTGGATCAAGAAGACAGAGGAAGGCTTTTCACAACAGTACATGGTGGGAGAAGGAAAAGCTGCACATATAAATTGATATGAGATATTCGGGACATAATAAAAAATTTAGGGGCATAAAATCCACAACACATTGCAATTGAGTCTGGCATGCTCCTATGCTTAGAGAATGGTGACTTTTATCAGTGCCACACCAGATTTATCTCAGTGTGACTAGGTTAATTCAGCACCATCCTGGTTATCATTGACTAACCCCATGATGTAGAAATGGAATATGCCTGGCATAAGAAAAACTGCTTTGTCTGTAACTGCTGTAATCCCATTTTGTCAGGCAATGGGAATTCAGTACTTGCTGGGTTGTGTTTTTTTAAATGAAAAATAAAACCTCCACTTCATCAAATGGAGCCCTGGCATTTGGTGCCTGGTAGATATGGGCAGGGGGGTTCTTGTTTGCATTTCTGCACTCTCTTTTGGAACTGCATCTGAATGGCAGTGTCAGAAAAGTCTGTCCATCTGTCAGACACTGTCCTCCACCCAAGACGGTCAGAGACAAGTTTCCTGCCTGAAGACACCAAGAGCAGCAACCTGGTGGGAATTATGGGCAGTTGCCCTTTCAGCCTGGCCTGCCAGAGACACAGTGTGCAGCTCTGAGCCTCTGCTAGGGAAGGAAGATAGGAAAAATTAAACTGGTGTGTTGGAGAGATAATAGTGCTCTTGTTCCCCTGAAGCTTTACATTGTCCAAATGCAGTGTACCACAGAAGAGCAGCTGTCAGAGGGTGGCACAGTGAGGGAGAAGCTCTGAGTCCACCCAAGTCCACAAAGCTGCTCTGGTTCTGATAGTCACCGAGAGGCTGAAGGGCCTTCCAAGGCTTCCTGAAACCAAAACCCTACAGGGTTCTTAAGTTCAGGTGTTGCTGTTTTGGCCTGGAGAGCATAAGGTCCCCTGTGCATCCCAGCGCCCAGGACAACAGTGCCTGACAGGTCACTCTGACAACAGCCTGGCAGAGCTGTTTCAGCCAGAAGCAGCCTCAGAGCTGCTTTGTGACACAAGTGACACAGCAGGACTTGAGTCCTCCTTGGGGATACTATTGTCAATGAGATGCTGCTGCTCAGCAGTAACTTGGGCCTCCTTACGTCTTCTGTTGCATGACAGATATGCAGAACATTTAGACTCAAGGTATAGAAAATCCAATTACCCACACTTTAAGGTGGCAGCAGAGGCTGCATTCAGCAAGGAACAGGCCAGGAGAAGCCCTCAGTGAAGGTCTCAAAACACTGTGGATGCAGATGGGGCAAATATCTTCTGTGCTCTAATATCTGGCACAGTGGTAGGTGAACATAAAAAGGAAGGGATCCAAGACACTGATGTTTTGGAAACTGACTCAGCCAAACTGAAAATGCTTTGCTGCCATGGAGCTGAAAGGTCACAGACATGAGGAGATGCTGGTGGAGTGAGGGTATTTGGTTTCATCTTCTTGTAAGATCTGCTGCATCAGCTCTTTTTTAATTTGCCTGTATGTTTTGAGGGGCCTTCAGAGAAGAGGTTGGGATAATGTTGGAAAGGAGGAGCAGTACCCTATCAGGGTAAAGTTCTGTATTGATTGAAGGATTCAGTCTTGACTTTTTAGATGTTTGTTTTCGCCTGTAATAATCAATTTTAATTAAAATATCTTTGTAGGTATTTCATCAGGTGACTGCCATTTGGCTTTCAGGCTGCTTTGTATTTTCTGATATTTTATCAGTTCTGTTCACAGGCATTTTTTCCCTCTAAGATTACCTTCACAATGGGCCGTGCTGTTCAGAAAAATACAAATGTATTGTACAAACAGGGATCTCGGGAGACCAGAGGAACACTGCAGCTGCTGGCTATCAATTTCCAAGTGTACATTACCCAGAGCAGTTCACTGAAAAAGCAGTGTGGAGTGAAAACTCATCACTGTAATTTAAGGAGAACAATGTGAAGCATAGAAATTGAAGCCATGGATGCAGCCAGGATCAGCAGAAATGGGAACACTGAAGTCTACTCATATCTGGAGCTATCCTCTGACTCATGAGTTTGTTTTCCAGTGCTGCCTCTGCTGTGGGATCTGTAGAGTGCTGGCTCAAGACCTCAGTGCTTCACTGCATTTGTTCTGGAGACACACGGAGAAAGGAAGAGTGAGAATAGAAATGAACTTTGCAGAAGACACTTGTTGGCTCAGTTGATAGAGGAGCTGGAGTGAGATGACTGTACTGTGGCACTGTGATCTCATCTCATAGCCTCAGACTTCAGGCTGTGAGCCTGGACTGACAGTGGGCTCTGTGCTGGGGACACCAGTGTGCACTTTCTTAATTCTTCAGATTATTTTAGAGAAATGACAGAATTTGGCTGTGATTCTGGCCTGGAAACCAGCTTGACCCACCCCCAAATAAGGTGCCACTTCAACAGTGCATCACCGTGGTGCAAATTTCGACTTTCTGGCAAAGATCTTGCTCACGTTCTTTATGTCACAAGCAGCTGAAATAAATGTTTGCTTACCCTGGCTTGGCACAGCCAAACTAGCTGAACAATGGCAAGAATCTATGGGGAAGGATAAAAACCCAAGCAGAGTGATGCAATGTGGAAAACCAGAGGGGATCAGAAACATAGGGGAAGCTCAAGCAGGGAGTGCAAGAGGATCAAGACAGAGGAGGAATCCCTGCACTTCAGCCTTTTCTCTTTTTTTTTTTTTTGTCCAGCTACATCAAGAGTATGAGGCAGTCAGGCAGTGAGAGGAGATGGCTTTGACCTGTCCAGTGTGACCCTGTGCATGCAGTGGGCTGCCAGCTCAGAAGAGGCTCAATGGTGGATGAGAGCCAAGCAGGCTCCTCTGGACAGAAAGGACAGGGTCATCCTGCAGTGGAAATATGCCCAGGAAATCCCAGAGACTCCATTTCCCATTAAAGACTACATTTCACACAAAAAACTAGGTTTGCCAGGTCTGTGGTTTCTCCCTGTCACACTTTCACTCTCAGACAGTGCTCTGTGTTATGAAGCAGTTTGGGAGTGGGTTTGGGGGGTGCTCAGACCTCTGTTAATGCAGCATGCGTGGGGTGAAGCCCTGGCTTATGTCTGTCCCTGTGGCCTTGGGCCATACTCTAACAGCACAGCAATGCTCTGGGGACTTCCATCGATGGTCTCCTAATTTTGGAGGTGAAGGGAGGCTCTGAGCTCTGCTGAGGTGATTCATGTTCTGCACCTTCTGGTGTGTTAAAGCACGAGTCCTGACCTTGCTTGTTTGCATTTTTCCTTTGAGTCCCATTACAGAGTGAAACCAGGTTGTTTGGTTTCATTTGAACTCACTTTCGCATCCAGCAGCTTGACAAAACCATCGATTACACGTTTGCATTCTTTTTGAACAGGAGGAAAATCTTGCCTATTCATAAACCATATGGGTTTTGTTTGACTTTGTTTAATAAAGCTTAAATTTGAAGCTGCAGACTACCCAGTGCCTTCCCACAGCAGACACAGGCAGCACATGTCCCTCGCCGACAGCTCAAGCAGCTCAGATATTATTTGCCAAGAGATTATTCATCCACTATGCCCATTATTCACAGGGTAATTTTCCTATTATTCATCAAATTCTACTGGCCTACCAGCTGAATCCCAAACGTAGCAACTCCTCCTGCTCTCCACTTGTCAAAGCAAACTAGCCCAGCTCCATATATCACACATGGCCCAGGAATGGAGGTGTCTGAACCACTAACAACTCCACTAACATCTCTGGAGGTCTACCTGACAGGTGCCAGAGGACCAAGTGGATTGAAACAGCTTTGCACCAAGCCATGTCCTCAGCCCTTTGCTTACACCCCTGACTCCAGTGATGAAGAACACGGTGCTGTTGATGGACACAAGCTCAGAAGCACTGCTGCTAGAAATGGGACATTCCCACACACAGTGGGCCACCAACTCCTGCTGTTTCCCTCACACAGCCCAGGTTCAGCCCATAGTCCAAGTGCTACAGAAGAAAGATCCTTAGTGTTACGACCCTGGTGGACACAGGGGGTGAAGCTCTCCACAGCTTGTCTTAGAAGCAAGTAATCACATTCCAGAATCTTCATGTCATTTTTTTCATAAAATATGACTGGATATTAAACCTAATCTGATTTCCTGGGTTAAAGTACTTTTCTGGCAGTGTTTGTTTTATTAACATTTTATTTTTTAGTCTTTAATTCTTAGATTTATTTCTTGATTCATTTAGGAGCACAATTGTCATGCAGTTAATGAAATAAGTAATATTTTCTCATTCCAAGAAATCTCATTAAGCTAATTAGCATGCTTCACTGGCAGATGAGTTTGATTATACTCTATTAAATGTGTATGGTATTTATTTCCTTGCTTGCTAGGCCCTGTCTCCTCCCTCCCCATCTGAGGTTGAGGCAAGAATAAAGCAAGGATCTGTGTCCTCCTTGGAGAAGAGGGACTACTACTTAATATAAAAGGCAAGATGGTGCTTTACATTACTGAGAGCAGACCTGGAGAGAAGGACTTGGGATGCTGGGGGGTGAGACCTAAAACCCTGCTTAGACATTCTAATTTCTGTTTGATTATAATTCAGCTGAGATCAGTTACTGACAGAGTGACATTAAAACAAACAGAAAAAAAAAAATACCTGGATGCTCCTGCCTCCATCTTTTAAATCAATGCAAGTAAATAACTTCTGACAACCACTCTTGAAGGGCTCAGACATCCTGAATTTTCATTTTGAGCTTCAGGTTCCACCAAGGACCAGTTTGCCAAGGGGCATGTAGGACCCAGGCTGAGTTTCAGCTCATTTATTCTGGTCAATTGCAACTGTGTCAAGAGTATGAGGCAAACTTGTGGGTGACTACACCATGACACCCAACCCAAGTGCTTATTCCACAGACCAGGTTCAGGGTTTAAACCTCCCTCTTACACAAAAATCAAACACTTGACAGACTGCTGGCTGCACTGGACCCAGGGATTTGAAGCTCACAGTGGTATATGGAATTGCAGACATTGCTCTGTGCATGGGAAGAGGTCTGGCTCCCTCCTTTAGTATCTCAAATACAGGGAGAAAGATCTTCAGTTCCCAGTAGGTTCATGCAGGAGGTTCATCTTTGTGCTCTGATGGCCCTGTGTCCCTTGAAATATCTTGTATCATACACAGGGAAGGATCATAGCTAATAATATAGGCAAAGACTCTGAAGAAAGTCCAGAGGCTGGGGTTGCTCAGTGGATAAGCACAAAACCTCCTGTCCAGAGCAGTCCAAGGTTTGGTCTTCTGTGAATCAGCTGCTTTTTAGCATCACAAACACAAAAAAAAAGAAGGCAGGGAAGAAAAGTGCATTTTAACTGCATTACTGGGAAATGTGACCAAAGACCAGAAAGCTGAATTTCCTTACTGAGAGTTTTCCCAAATTTTTGATGGTTTAGATCTGCCAGTGTGTGACTTTATATACACTCAACACTGTTTTCTTCTCGTCCATCTCATCAAAGCAAAACCC
>VYZU01025706.1:29128-53741 GCA_013401355.1 Ceyx cyanopectus | reverse complement strand
CATTATAAAATTTAAAATATACTTCTGAGTAAACACTAATTCCTAGGTTTCATCAAAAGTTTAATTACTATCAGGTCCTTATTTTTAAAAAGTATAAAACCAAAACAAAGGAAGACACATCTGGGCATATCAACAGGATGATCTATCAAGATCATAATCTATCAGTCATAGCCAGTAACTAGCTCATCATGTCCTGGCTGGGGATTCAGGTTGTGCTACACTGAAAATAACTCACAGTATTATTTCCCACCCTTTGGCTTTTTGTATGTCACATGTGGCTGGTGGCATGAAGCTGTTGATCCTTGTGTGAGTCTTCATATTCTTCCTTCGGAAAGAAGCAGGGGTGCCTGACAGCAAGCATTGCACACTTGAGTGACCAAAGATTGTATCTGTGAGAAATAAAAACAGGGAGGATTACTGGAAGCTGAAAACATGCTCGAGTGTCATTTGAATTTTAAATAAATACAAATACGTGTAAAGTGAAGATTACAATGACTTTTAAACCTGAATTAAATTGTAATCTTGATACAGTCTGATCTGGAACTCTTGTTACTCTTGCACTTAAAGCTGACATTTGTAATAGTTGCTGTCTTGCTTTAAAATTAATGTTTTGGCTTGTGTTTTTCTTTTGTTTGTTGGTTTGTTTTTTTACTTTTATCTTTTTCTTGGTTCATGTACCATTAAATCCTTTCCTAAAAGATTAGCACTCAAAATAAGGCATTCTTTGAATGCTTAAGGCATTTGACTTAAAGTTTAGCATGTGCTAAATAAATTTTGGGATTTTTTTTATGAATCTGTAAAGATTCACGGGAGTATAGAAGCAATGAGGAATATATTCATCAAGGGTATAATTTTCCCTATAATTAATCTCCTTTCAGAGAATTCTTGGTATTTATTGCCCTGTAGATATCAAACAAAAGGTAAAAGGAAAGGCAAAAATCAGAAATGTGATAAGACAAAGATTTGTTTTTATTTAAACCACAATGACAGACTTTTTTTGGGAAATCATATCTGCTGTCAGATTACTTGCTTAGATGTCAGGATCAGAGTTAGCATCAGTATGTGGTGTTTAAGTATCTGTCATCTATCAGCTTTGAGAATTTTCTTGCTGGAGAAATTCTGACATATTCAGCATGTCTGCAATGCATTCTGTGCATTCCTGCGCACACTTCTGGTTTGTCCTGGATTTCACAGTGATGAGGTGCTCTTTTTTTTGTAATTCAATTAATGCATAAGCTGTTTTGCTAGTTCCTAGTTGCTGACTTGATTTATCAAGTGTTAGAGACACCTGGATACATTGAAAAAGCTTCATCTAGTTGGTCAGTGGTTTAGAGATTGATGGATTTGGTTTACCACTGCATAGGTACAAATTCTTTCATTAAGCTGTAAAAAATCCTTTACTGTTATACAAGTTCTCTTGGATTTACATAGAACTTGCAGAATCATGAGGGATGAAGTAATGTGCAGATTTTTTGGGAGTTTTTTTTTGGTTAAAGCTGTTGTTTGGTTGGATCTTGGTAAGATGCATTCGACTTGTTAGAGAAGTACCTCTATATATTCAGACAGCATCTTTGACATACACAAATTATCTTTAAACTGGTTCTTGTTCTATTGGGTTATCTCTGCAAATCTATGAAGCAGATTTTTTTTTTATAATATTAAAGCTTTATGATTCCTCTCCTATGAAGCATTCTAATGACNTAAGATAAAACCCTTCAGGAAGAGGAGATAAAACTCTTCATGCTTCCAACTATAATACATCTGCAAATAAATTTGCTGTGTAATTGGATTAAATTTCCAGTCAGGTTTACATGCTACTTAGCTAACATGATGATAAAGACTGTTTCCCACCTTTGCTGACAGTTAAATTTTGATTAATGTCATACTAGAGAACTCTTACTATAACTTTACTTATGATCTATTTTTATCTTGCTGTTTACCAAGCACCAGGAGGCTCTTTGTTTTTCTTTGAATCATTTGTAAGCAGTTGCTTTGAACAAAATCTTCACCAGATGGAACATCAGCTCTGGCATGGAGATCACTATATTTTCATCAAACTAACACAAACTGCTGAAAACATTATAAGAGGAACATACTTTGGAACAAAACCTGCTGAGGTTTCACTACTGATTGAAGGTTATCTGTGATCTTTATGTAGATTAATCACCTTGAATTTAAGAATACTGTACTTTATCCCTTTAAGAAAATCCAAACAATTATTAAATTTTACAGGCTGGTAGCTTGTATTTCTCATAAAGTCTTTCATCAAACTAACACAAACTGCTGAAAACATTATAAGAGGAACATACTTTGGAACAAAACCTGCTGAGGTTTCACTACTGATTGAAGGTTATCTGTGATCTTTATGTAGATTAATCACCTTGAATTTAAGAATACTGTACTTTATCCCTTTAAGAAAATCCAAACAATTATTAAATTTTACAGGCTGGTAGCTTGTATTTCTCATAAAGTCCATTATAAAATTTAAAATATACTTCTGAGTAAACACTAATTCCTAGGTTTCATCAAAAGTTTAATTACTATCAGGTCCTTATTTTTAAAAAGTATAAAACCAAAACAAAGGAAGACACATCTGGGCATATCAACAGGATGATCTATCAAGATCATAATCTATCAGTCATAGCCAGTAACTAGCTCATCATGTCCTGGCTGGGGATTCAGGTTGTGCTACACTGAAAATAACTCACAGTATTATTTCCCACCCTTTGGCTTTTTGTATGTCACATGTGGCTGGTGGCATGAAGCTGTTGATCCTTGTGTGAGTCTTCATATTCTTCCTTCGGAAAGAAGCAGGGGTGCCTGACAGCAAGCATTGCACACTTGAGTGACCAAAGATTGTATCTGTGAGAAATAAAAACAGGGAGGATTACTGGAAGCTGAAAACATGCTCGAGTGTCATTTGAATTTTAAATAAATACAAATACGTGTAAAGTGAAGATTACAATGACTTTTAAACCTGAATTAAATTGTAATCTTGATACAGTCTGATCTGGAACTCTTGTTACTCTTGCACTTAAAGCTGACATTTGTAATAGTTGCTGTCTTGCTTTAAAATTAATGTTTTGGCTTGTGTTTTTCTTTTGTTTGTTGGTTTGTTTTTTTACTTTTATCTTTTTCTTGGTTCATGTACCATTAAATCCTTTCCTAAAAGATTAGCACTCAAAATAAGGCATTCTTTGAATGCTTAAGGCATTTGACTTAAAGTTTAGCATGTGCTAAATAAATTTTGGGATTTTTTTTATGAATCTGTAAAGATTCACGGGAGTATAGAAGNCCTGCGCACACTTCTGGTTTGTCCTGGATTTCACAGTGATGAGGTGCTCTTTTTTTTGTAATTCAATTAATGCATAAGCTGTTTTGCTAGTTCCTAGTTGCTGACTTGATTTATCAAGTGTTAGAGACACCTGGATACATTGAAAAAGCTTCATCTAGTTGGTCAGTGGTTTAGAGATTGATGGATTTGGTTTACCACTGCATAGGTACAAATTCTTTCATTAAGCTGTAAAAAATCCTTTACTGTTATACAAGTTCTCTTGGATTTACATAGAACTTGCAGAATCATGAGGGATGAAGTAATGTGCAGATTTTTTGGGAGTTTTTTTTTGGTTAAAGCTGTTGTTTGGTTGGATCTTGGTAAGATGCATTCGACTTGTTAGAGAAGTACCTCTATATATTCAGACAGCATCTT
This sequence comes from Ceyx cyanopectus, assembly GCA_013401355.1. Lineage (NCBI taxonomy): Eukaryota > Metazoa > Chordata > Aves > Coraciiformes > Alcedinidae > Ceyx > Ceyx cyanopectus. The sequence continues at coordinate 50,032 of VYZU01025706.1, read as the reverse complement.
TGACATACACAAATTATCTTTAAACTGGTTCTTGTTCTATTGGGTTATCTCTGCAAATCTATGAAGCAGATTTTTTTTTTATAATATTAAAGCTTTATGATTCCTCTCCTATGAAGCATTCTAATGACATTCAGAATGCAATAGATTCTTAAAGAAGATTGGAGGAAGCTGAAAATACTGGACATTAGGAACTAGATGGGAGACATTTCTAAGTGCTATCATGTAGAAAAATGTAAGAATATTACTAAATGATAGCTTGTATCAGAGCAGCACTTTAACAAAGTTACAATTTATGTTAAACTCAATTATGGACATCATTAATCATGGGTCTGTTAGAGTGAGTCCAGAGGAGGACTTTGAAGAAGTTCAGAGGGCTGGAGCATGTCTCCTACATGAACAGACTGAGAGAATTGGGCTTGTTCAGCTTGAAGAAAAGTCTCTGGGGAGACCTCACTGCAGCCTTCCAGTATATGATGGGGGCCTACAAGAAAGCTGGGAAGGGACTTTTCATAAAGGCCTCTAGTGATAGGATGAGGGGGTAATGGTTTGAAACTGGAAGAAATTGGAAATAAGGAAATTCTTCACTCTGAGGATAGTAAGACACTGGAACAGGTTGCCCAGGGAATTTGTGGATGCTCCATCACTGGAAGTGTTCAAGGCCAAGTTGGATGGGGCCTTGAGCAACCTGGTCTAGTGGTAGGTATCCCTGCCTGTAGCAGGGGTATTGGATCTAGATGATCTTTAAGGTTCCTCCCAACCTAAACCATGCTATGATGTCCAGAAGCCAATCACATCCTGGGCTGCATCAGAAGTGTGACCAGAAGATGGAGAGAGGTGACCCTGCCCCTCTCCTCTGCTCTGATCAGACCTCACCTGGACTGCTGTGTCCAGCTCTGGAGCCCTCAGCACAGGAAGGATGTGGACCTGTTGGAGCAGGTCCAGAGGAGGGCCACAAAAATGCTCAGAGGGCTGGAGCTCAGTAGGCTGGAGACAGGATGAAGGAGTTGGGGTTCTTCAGCCTGGAGAAGGCTCTGAGAAGACCTTATAGTGGCCTTCCAGTATTTGAAGGGGCCCTACAGGAAAGCTGGAGAGAGAGCCTTTTTACAAGGGCATGTAGCAATAGGACAAGGGACAGTGGTTTTATAGTAGAGCAGGGTAGATTTAGATTGGACATTAGTTCTTTACTCTGAGGGTAGTGGAGCACTGGAACAGGTTGCCTAGGGTAGTGGTGGAGGCCCCATCCCTGGACAAGCCTGAACCATTCAAGGTCAGGCTTGATGAGGCTCTGAGCCAATCTAAGCTGGTAGAGGATGACCCTGCTGACTGCAGAGGGGTTGGACTTCCAACCCAACCCTGGGGCATTCTATGATTCCGTGAGGTAAGCACTGAGAAAGCAGAGTTTGCCAATTATTGTAATGCAGGTTATTAAAGGTGAAAGAAAATACAAGGAAGGTGAGGGAGTAAATTAAGTCAATGTGTACTGAGCTACAGAATGAAATTAGTGTTGATGAAAGTAGTCCTGTTGGATGACACCCTGTAACTATGGAACTGGTACAGAAGTCTAAATGAACTGCATGCACCCCTGAAAGTGATCTGATTACTACAGTGGAAAACTTAGTAAAGTCTGAGGAATAAGCAACTGCAGTTCAAAATTAAAACCAAAATGCCTAATACAAATGTGAAGCCCTGTGACAGTGTTAGGTGAATAGCAGTATAGGCTGTCTCATCTCAGAGGTCTCTGACATTGCAATGAAATTCAGTATGAGTGTGACAAGAAGAGGATGAGGTAGTGTTCGTTTTTTTAAATCTGAGGAAGGAGATGTATAAGAAGCAGCATAAGAATGTGAAGTCATAATCAGTTTAAAGAATTTAAATTGCACAGGNTTGTCAAGTATATTTTTATATGAAGGTTTTAATTAAGTTTTTCAAAAGGTTTCCAAGCATATGCCCCTTGTCGTGTACTGAAGTGATTCTATTCTAGAACAGCCCAAAGCCAATGAGAATTCTGTGTATTTACTGAAATGAGGGAGTATGCCTCCACCATTACAAATTTTTTAAAGCCTTAAGAATACCAGAAAATAGTAGGACTTGTAGAGAAAGTAAGAGCTGTTACATAAAGGGTAACTTACACATTTGGATACTTGTTAACTGTTGTACAATACAACTACAAGGGTACAACAAGTGAAACGGAAAACAATTAATAAAAAGGCTAAATTTTTTTTTTCCATGATGCTAATTATTTTCTGGCATTCATTGCTACAAGCTACAACTAACACAAAGATTGTAGTATTAAGAGATTAATTATGTATATTATTGAGAACACACCCTTAGATAAGATAAAANTCTGTGTGGCACCTCATGAGTTGGGAAAGGCCTAAGTTAAAGTCCAGGCTCTGTCTGATTCAGAACAAGGCTGTAAATCTGTCGTCCGCTTCCCAGGTGATAGTTGCAGCAACAGTTACTCCCTTGGATTGGTAAGGAATCACAGAACACTTTCACAATGTTCTCAAAAGCAGAATTCTTATCTTTGTTTTCCATGGCTGATGATGATGTTACTAACAATTTAAATACAGATCTTGGATCGTATTGAGATGCGGTGTAGAGTACTAGTTGCAAACTTTCTTTCTTTGTGGTTCATCACCTTTGTTTTCACCTTTCAGGGTGTGCTAATGGTTGGTCCTCCTGGCACTGGCAAAACAATGCTAGCGAAAGCTGTTGCCACAGAATGTGGAACAACATTCTTCAATGTGTCTTCCTCTACCCTGACATCTAAATACAGGGGCGAGTCTGAGAAGCTGGTCCGCCTCTTGTTTGAAATGGTATGTCCTTGATGATGTGATCTGAGGATCACTAAGGTGAGAAAGGACATGGTTTCCTGACACTCCAGTAATATGTTGGAAGCACAGAGTTCATTGAGCTGACATCTGCTCAGTTAGAAAAAAATAATCTATGTGTTTCCATCATTTTCTGGTACATTGTTAAGGATTAAGGAGGAAATGATTCATCACCCATGTTTGGGATAGCATTTTCCAGACTAAACATAAAGTTGTGACCTTGACAGAAATTCAGTTCTTATTGGTTATGGGATAATAAGCCCATAGGAAGTAGAGCTGAAATTGGAAGGGATTTGGAATTGTTTTTCTGTAAGTAATACATGTTTTAGTTCTGTTTCTGTTCTGAATGATGGACACTGGCCTAACTCTATGAAGTTGTGGCTACAGTCTGTCATGCAGGGTATGTGATGGGTATGCCCATGCAGACTTATACTGAAGAGTCATTCACCCCTTTGGGATCCTCACTGCACTTTTACAAAACTCTCAGTTAAATCCTATCTCTGTTGAGATAGGCTGAGCTCCCTCTGTACCCTGCACTTACCCTTCACCAGCAAAACAATGTGGACATGAAAACTGCCTGTATTTTGACTGTGTTCCTTTTCCCCTTTGCAAGACCAGTTGCTGGGGAAAACCAATCAACACTGACAGATTCCCACTCAAGGAGTACAATTTTCAGTCTATAAACTTCAGCATATGCCAGACAATTTGTAAATCAAGATCTTAAATTATTTTCTTGTGACAGGCAGCGAAGATATGTGTGTAGTATGTCTAGGTGGGACTTGAGTAGCCTGTGTTTGCTGCTGTAACTTTAACAGTGGTGTTTCCATTTGAATCAAGGCGAGGTTTTATGCTCCAACAACCATCTTCATTGATGAGATAGATTCTATGTGCAGTCGCAGAGGCACGTCGGATGAGCACGAGGCGAGTCGCAGAGTCAAATCGGAGCTGCTCGTGCAAATGGATGGTAACTAGTGATTAGATCTGGTTTTGGGGGTGGGGCAATGTAAGAACTTGAAAAATTTGCAAAACTTGGCTTTAGGGATAGGGGAAAAAAAAGGCAGAATTTGACAGAAGTGTATTTTTCGAATATTTAAAAGCCAGATAACTGAAAAAGGTGTTTTGCTTTATCTTTTTTTCTATAATGGCCATTTTGATGGTAAATTGAAAATTCATATGTAAGACACAGAGACTATGGGAGGAAGCTGAAAATACTGGACATTAGGAACTAGATGGGAGACATTTCTAAGTGCTATCATGTAGAAAAATGTAAGAATATTACTAAATGATAGCTTGTATCAGAGCAGCACTTTAACAAAGTTACAATTTATGTTAAACTCAATTATGGACATCATTAATCATGGGTCTGTTAGAGTGAGTCCAGAGGAGGACTTTGAAGAAGTTCAGAGGGCTGGAGCATGTCTCCTACATGAACAGACTGAGAGAATTGGGCTTGTTCAGCTTGAAGAAAAGTCTCTGGGGAGACCTCACTGCAGCCTTCCAGTATATGATGGGGGCCTACAAGAAAGCTGGGAAGGGACTTTTCATAAAGGCCTCTAGTGATAGGATGAGGGGGTAATGGTTTGAAACTGGAAGAAATTGGAAATAAGGAAATTCTTCACTCTGAGGATAGTAAGACACTGGAACAGGTTGCCCAGGGAATTTGTGGATGCTCCATCACTGGAAGTGTTCAAGGCCAAGTTGGATGGGGCCTTGAGCAACCTGGTCTAGTGGTAGGTATCCCTGCCTGTAGCAGGGGTATTGGATCTAGATGATCTTTAAGGTTCCTCCCAACCTAAACCATGCTATGATGTCCAGAAGCCAATCACATCCTGGGCTGCATCAGAAGTGTGACCAGAAGATGGAGAGAGGTGACCCTGCCCCTCTCCTCTGCTCTGATCAGACCTCACCTGGACTGCTGTGTCCAGCTCTGGAGCCCTCAGCACAGGAAGGATGTGGACCTGTTGGAGCAGGTCCAGAGGAGGGCCACAAAAATGCTCAGAGGGCTGGAGCTCAGTAGGCTGGAGACAGGATGAAGGAGTTGGGGTTCTTCAGCCTGGAGAAGGCTCTGAGAAGACCTTATAGTGGCCTTCCAGTATTTGAAGGGGCCCTACAGGAAAGCTGGAGAGAGAGCCTTTTTACAAGGGCATGTAGCAATAGGACAAGGGACAGTGGTTTTATAGTAGAGCAGGGTAGATTTAGATTGGACATTAGTTCTTTACTCTGAGGGTAGTGGAGCACTGGAACAGGTTGCCTAGGGTAGTGGTGGAGGCCCCATCCCTGGACAAGCCTGAACCATTCAAGGTCAGGCTTGATGAGGCTCTGAGCCAATCTAAGCTGGTAGAGGATGACCCTGCTGACTGCAGAGGGGTTGGACTTCCAACCCAACCCTGGGGCATTCTATGATTCCGTGAGGTAAGCACTGAGAAAGCAGAGTTTGCCAATTATTGTAATGCAGGTTATTAAAGGTGAAAGAAAATACAAGGAAGGTGAGGGAGTAAATTAAGTCAATGTGTACTGAGCTACAGAATGAAATTAGTGTTGATGAAAGTAGTCCTGTTGGATGACACCCTGTAACTATGGAACTGGTACAGAAGTCTAAATGAACTGCATGCACCCCTGAAAGTGATCTGATTACTACAGTGGAAAACTTAGTAAAGTCTGAGGAATAAGCAACTGCAGTTCAAAATTAAAACCAAAATGCCTAATACAAATGTGAAGCCCTGTGACAGTGTTAGGTGAATAGCAGTATAGGCTGTCTCATCTCAGAGGTCTCTGACATTGCAATGAAATTCAGTATGAGTGTGACAAGAAGAGGATGAGGTAGTGTTCGTTTTTTTAAATCTGAGGAAGGAGATGTATAAGAAGCAGCATAAGAATGTGAAGTCATAATCAGTTTAAAGAATTTAAATTGCACAGGGAGGATAAAAGAGCAATTTGGTGGCAAACTAATAGCGTTTCAGGCTTCTTCCATTATTTATCTAAAAATACATCTTTAAAATCAGGGTGGTTGTGTATATGTATGGATTTTAACTTCTGCAGGTGTTAGAATGTGAGCTCATTGGGCTGTAAAAGGGCACAGGGACCTAATTTGAAAGAGCTATGAAGGTAGTTCAGGTGTGAACTATGCTGTTATGAAATAAAAGTCACACTACAGGAAATAAAAAGCTTAAGTACATTTTGGTTGGATTGGGGTCTGACTGCTTCTATTAGCATACGTAGAGCAGGGCTCTTAATTCATGGATGTCATGGACATCTAAGCTCCTAACCAAGTAGGTACCCTTTACAGAGAACATCCTACTTGACCATGTACATTTGAGCTAATGGTCATGTTGCAAGTGAAGAGGCTGTGGCATAATTCAGCACAAAAACTGATCAGGCTGCCTGGGAAACACACAAAACTCCAATGAAGAGTTCCTCATTATATATAGCCAGTAATCCTGGAAGGTACTTTAAATCTGCATGATGGGGGTATATGAAATAACCTGATCATCTGTCCATATTTTATGTCCTGTGTCAGTCTCTATATTGGCTGACTATAAAATACCTTCTCTGAAATGAAATTCAACATGTCTCAGAATGGCATCTCAGTTTAATGTGGAATTCAGTTGTTGATTAGTAGGCTTGTCTGGAAAAAACAGTACATTTCTGTTCCATTAATTCCACAATCTCTCCATCTGTGTTTCAGAAAAAAAACAACCAAACAACAAAACCAAAAACCATCAACCCAGACTGCTGTGTGTGATTTTTCTGTTGTTGAAATGTCTTTCATTTCAAATTAGTAATTTCTGGTTTTGTTTTAACTGTTTTCTGAAACTTTATGAAACTGTCATGAAAAACACTGTGTGAAATAGATTTAAATTTGAATGCTGACATGAGCATTGTATAGAGTTGAGGGATCTGATTCTTCAGATCATCTGAGACCATTCACATGTCAACAGTCTTTCACAATTATCTCAGCCACTGGGTTTTTTTGTAGATGAAAATAAAATATTCATTTGAAGATGACATTTCACAAGGGTGTTTCTAGCTGCTTCCTCATCTCAGAACTAAAATTTTGTGCAATGAGTAACAGTAATTAAAATACAAGGCTGAATTTGAACATTATGTCTTTTCTTGAAGTGTTCTCTAGTGATAAACAAATTAAACACGATATACCTCCTCCTTTTTACCCATGTTTTAAAGTTTATTTTATCACAGATCATTGATACTGTTTGCCAGACATGAACCCTGGCCCATTACTTTCTTCTTGTTATGCACCATTGGTTTATAAGCTATTTAAAATGCAAAGCCAAATTAAGCACTGTAGAAACATCACAGAAAAGAGGAAATGTTTTATGAATAATGGCATAAAGTAAACTATTACTCAGCCTAAAATTTTAGAATCCCATTTCTAACTTGTAGCTCAACAAATCTATCTGTAATATAGATATTTGATGCCTATAAACACTTCTATCACAGTCTGTTGTTCATATATTAGTAACAAATTGCAATGATATTGATATGCCTGGAATGTGGAAAGAAACCCTGCCTCAGTTAAAGAAAAAAAATAATTAAAACCAGTAGAAATTATGTTCAAAAGCAGTAGAAATAAGGAAAAAGGTCTGATTTGATAATAGAATGAATCTTTCCTTTCTTTGTCTGCATGTTTGTTTGTTTTATTATAAAGATGTTGATAGGTGACTAATTCCACAGTTCAAAACAGTAACTTACTATTTGGTGCTATGAAACACTGAGTTAATCTTATCTGGAACTGTAGTTTTTTCCTGTTGAAACTTTAAGGCTTGAAACTTAAAACTTTAGGCTTTTAAGAAAGGACTAGAGAAAAAAAAATAATATTTATATCTTACAAAGCTATAAAAACATTATGAAAGACCATTTTAAAAGTTTCATATTAGTCAAACTTTTGTAGTTAAAAGGTTAATTATGCCCTTCTCGCTTAGAGAGCAAAATGTGAGTCATTACTTGAACCAAGTTTTTTATTTTATGGATCATAAAAAAAAACCTGCAATTGCTTCATTTGTATTCTCCCTGTTTTCACATTTACATATCAGTGAAAATACCTAAATACCTAAAATAAATAATTGAACTAGTTTAAAAAAAAAAACCAGTTACTAGGATTGTCTTTTAAAAAGTTGCCACATCAATGTTTCACACCTACACTACTCTTCTGAAAGGCTCTCTTCTTCAGTATATAGAGGAAGCTATTACAGATTACTTACAGATACACACTCGTAAAACTTACTTCAATTCTTTTTTGTTGCTGCTGAAACAGATACTTTCATGCAATGCAGATTCATTAACATCTTCATATAGATTTTAATGAAGTTTTGATCCCTATATTCACCTAAATGCAAGGATTATTGCATCTGAGGTGTGGTAACTACTTTGCAGACTATAAGGAAGAGACTTTTCATTTTCCTCTCTCAGATGGGTGTCATATAAGGTTAAATGGCATCATTCTCAAAGGTGATGCAGAGCAATAATTAGTTTTGCAGAGAGAGTGTTCTGTGAGTAGTCTGGCTCTTATCTTTTCATTATAAACTAGCCTTGAGCACATAAATGCTAAATGACAGTAGAAAACTTCTCTTTCCTTTTAGAACTATTGGAGTAAGTTAGCTTTCTGGATTAGAAAGAGGGCCCTTAAAGATCAAAAGCAACTATCCATAGAAGGCAAACAGGTACAGGAGGAACAAATGCTTTTTGAATCTTTCAGAGCAACAAAAGGTTTGATAGAGATTTGTCAAATCATCAAATCTATTCAAGATACATTTGAAGCAGTAGCAGCATGAAACTTGTCCTACCTGAAATAGCAGAAAAGAAGTGAGGGGAAAAGTAATTGTAAAGCTATTTGTNACTACATGTTAACAATTCAATGTTTCTTTCTTGCATATGGCAATAAAGAATATTCAACAATTTTAGGTTGTATTTTAATAATTCTTCCATTTCTATGAACAGTGGGAAAACCTCCATATTAACATCAAATAATGAACAAGATGGTGGTTTTCAGATTTATGGTTGGTTTGTTTTGTTCTTTAATGGTTGTAAGGAGAACCTATATATTTAATTACCACAGAAGTCAATAAAGTATTTCCATGAACTTCAGTTTCCTGCAGAATATCTAGCCTTAAATTCACCATCTCAAATTTATGGTAATATACTTCTGAAGTACCGAAGACTTAAAATTCTCTTTGCAAGAAAAAAATGAAGGAGCTACTTTGTGAAATTAGTGATTCTATAGATGTCCACTTAATGATGTTTCAGCTGCCTTTGACATTGAAACAAGATATATAAACACATGGAAATAAATTTAATCCAGTGTTTGAGAAAGTTCTTGTGTTTGACAAAAATGTCATTGTACTTGTTGCATCAGATAACATTATTTTTATAATGTTATATAAAATGATCCCAAATAGTATGTAGAAGTGTGGTGTGAGATCTATAACTGGTCTGTATCCAGCAAGATACTCATAGATCCTTGAGAAATAGCCTGATACTAATTTTCTCTTTAGCTCTTAAAGAAAGTCAAGGTCAAATGGGTTAGGGGAACTATAGGCCCCTCATTCTCACCTCTGTGCCTGGTAAGATCATGGAGCAGATCCCTCTGGAAACTATGCTAAGGTACATGGAAAACAGAGAGGTGATTGGTGACAATCAGCATGGCTTCACTAAGGGCAAATCATGCCTGACAAATTTAGTGACTTTTATAATGTGATTACAGTGTTAGTGGATAAGGGAGGAGAGACTGACAACATCTACCTGGATTTGTGCAAAGCATCTCACTGTCCTGCACAACACCCCGGTCTCTAAAGTGGAGAGGCATAGATTTGCTGGATGGATCACTCAGTGCATAAGGAACTGGCTGGATGGTCTTACCCAAAGAGTTGTGGTCAACAAAGTCCAGGGGGAGACCAGTGGTGTCCCTCAGGGGTTCATACCAGGACAAGTTATTTAACATTGCTATTGGTGACAGAGACAGTTGTATCCAGTGCATCCCCAGCAAGTCTGCCAACAACACCAAGCCATATGATGTGGTCCACACATTGGATGGAAAGGTTGCTGTCCAGAGGGGCCTTAATACGCTTGACCTGTGGGCCTTTACAAACCTCATGAAGTTCAACAAGGCCAAGTGCAAGATCCCCATCTGGGTTGTGGCAGTCCCAAGCACAAATACAGTCTGGATGATGAGTGAATGAAATCAGCCCTGTGGAGAAGGACTTGGGGGTGTTGGTGGATGAAAAACTGAATATGAGCCGGACATGTGCACTCATAGTCCAGAAAGCCAGTCACTTTCTGGGCTGTGTCCAAAGCCATGTGGCCAGCATCCTCAGCCAAAACACTGCTGCTCAATCTGGATCATCTCCCCACAATCCACCCCTTGACCAGGAAATCATTGTTGAGGAGAGGACCTTAGAGTCCATGAAGTACCAGTGTCATCAGCTCTAGCCTCTACACATATAAACCCAGAATGTTGTTTCAGCTGGTACAGAAGGATTAATACCTCCATAATCATTAGGATCAGTTCTGGGAAGAGTTTGATACTGTGCAACATTAATGCCTAATTGCATTCTTAATACAACTAATGATACATCTGAAAATTAACTTAGCTACGGTAACTCCAACCAAGAACCGTAAGAATCTTTGAGGCCTACTACCCACATGGATTGAGTCCTAGATGAGATAAGTGATGACATTAAGCTGCTGTGATGTGACTTCCACATGGCCTCAGAGTCTTGAGTAACTTTCTTCTGGACCTGCCTGTGGGGAATTTTTAGGGTTTTATCATCATGAATCTGCTGAGGCACATGGATCTCCTCCCGTCCGCCTCCCATGCTCCCACTGGTGCTTGCAGGGCTGTTTCTCACACCTCTCCCCTCAGCCCTGGCTGCCAGACAGCATTTTGCCCTTTCTTAGCCAGGCTTTGCCCAAGGCTCCCTCCCAGCCCACATGCTCTGCTGTGCCCTATGGTGGGGCCGCTGGAACCGGGTGGGACCGGCTGTGGTCCGCAAGTGCAGCCCTGGGCCCTCCTCACAGGGGTGGCCCTGCAGCTATCCCCAGTCACTGTCAGCACCTAGAGCAGTAAGTATGTAGCAAATTCTTATTGTTTGCTTTCGTTAAAATAATATTTAAAAGTTTATAAGCATTTTGCCACTTTATGTTGTGTGTGTGTGTACCTATTGCTCTGGAATAGTTTTTCTAAATTGCAAGAGCTGGCAGATCTTTGGAGGAGAGCTGTACTGGGTATCATATCACTGTGTCACATCAGGTTACTGGAACTGAAACCGCTTTGCACATAAAAAGCTAGAAGCACAGAGGTAACCTCATTCTGCAGTATTCATCCTTGGTGCTATAAATGAAACAAATGTTGAAGATTAAAAGAAGAGGTTTTGGCCTTCATCTGTGGCATGTTCCTTCCAAAGCTCATGCTCAGTCCTGTAGGTTCAGTACAATGTGTGGCACAAAGAGCTATGGAAGGTATTATAAAACTGACATGAGTTGAAGCACAGTTTCTTGATAATAATTATTAGAAAGATTTCAAGTCAAGACCTTCCAGCAATTCTTATTCATGTACCTCAAAATGTATTATGAGTTTTGATGTATTCATTTAAAGGCTAGATATGGTCATTAGCATAGAGGGATAGTGGAATTAATGGCTTGTAACATGTAAAAGCTATTTATTTGTAAGTCTTTTAAAACTACAGTGCTGTTCTTACAGAAACAGAGAAAAAACTGAGTAGGATTATTGACAAATTCAATTAAGGGAAAAAAAAAGAAAAGACATTTCCTGAACAGAATACTAAATATGTCCTGGCTCTGTAGAATAAATATTACTTTCAATAAATGTTATTTAAAACAGCATAGCATTTCGTTCTTCCATTATAGAAACAAATATGCTAGTGAAATTTTAATAAAAAGTAGGCTGAAGAGGAAGGGCTGCTCTGGTGTGCCTCCCCTCTCCTTCCTCACCAACCTGGCTGTCACCATGGTTGTCTCCCTCCTGTTTCACTCCTCTCCAACACAAAAGAGCTCCCAAAAGCAAAATAAACTTGCCCAAAACTTTATCCTGTTAAATATGTAATCACAGAGGCGCTGCTTTGCTAAGCCTTGGGCAGAGTGGGGTCTGACTTAGATCTAGGGGAGCTTCTCAAAGCATCTTACAGGAGCCATGCCAGTAGCATTTAAAATACATGAGGTAAGACCAAAGAACTGATACAGTAATAGCATACATCTAATTTTTTGGGTTTTTTTTTAAGTGTCACTGGTCATAATCAAAAACGTGCTACCATTTTATATTAACCTCCAGCACTTTTTATTAAAATTTCACTAGCATATTTGTTTCTATTATATTTTTCTAAAGTTTACTTTGTGTAAGCACCACCTACTTACAGTTTCCTGTAATATTTCAGATATTGCTAAGAAGAAGCTTACCCAGAGTCAAAACCTTTTCTTCATCTCACCCCATCCCATCAGTGAGTAGGGTGAGGGTGCACAAGAAGTTGTGAGGGAACAGAGCCAGGACAGCTGATCCCAACTGGGCAAAGAGATGCCTTGTATCCTGCGACATCATAGTCAGCAATAAAACTAGGGGGGATGTTGGAGAGTGAGGTGCTGCTCATCAGTTGGTCAGTGGTGAGCAATTGCTTTCATTTACATCCCTTGTCTTGCCTGGGTTTTAATTTCCTGCCTCTTTGTTATGATTTTTCTTCTTTTCTTTATCTATCTATCTATCTATCTATCTATCTATCTATCTATCTATCTATACACAAAATATAAATAATATATATATTTTTAATTATTAAATTTCAACCTCTGAGTTTTCTCAGTGCCTTTTGATTCTTTCCCCCATCCCACTGAGATGGGGAGAGAAGTGAGCAGCTGTATGGTTCCTGGTTGCTGACTGGGGTTAAACCATGACAAGTGGTTTGACATCTGTCTGTTAACATGTATGGGAAACTGTCAGATGTATTTTCAAGGATGATTTCAATATCCTTGTACTTTAGTCTTCTGGAATCCAGAAGTCTTTTGAGATTAAATTGCAACTTCAAGAGTGTACTGTGGCTGTGATCAGATTCTTTGCAACCAGCTTGTTTGGGGTTTTAAATAGATACTACTTATACCAACTCAGTTAATACAGTTTGAGTTTACCACAAGAAAGAACATAATTGTGAGCACAACATGCACCTTAGTTACTGGTCTACTCCCAAACAGGCAAAAGAGCTCATTGTACTAATCCAACGGTGGATATTTTTTATACTGTGTCATGTGTGAATATTTCAGTCAACTTCCATTAAATCCAGGTGTTGCTCAGATTTAGTGGACTGTTGTTAAATTTGTCATCTGGACAGTACGAGAGGAGATGATGAAAATGTACACAACATTGTACGGTTAGAAGTAAAATACTGGGTTTTGTGATAGCAAAAAAGGGACTGTCTCCCAAAGTTTAGACCATTGCCATATGTTTTCTTCCCATATCTACTATAACTACTAAGAACTGAGATCTATTCTAACCCTGTTAGTTGGTTTTTTGTTTCTTTTTCTGACAGAGTATGAATGCAGGCATAGATTTGCTCAAGGAAAGTCAATTAGTATATCATAAATGATTCCTTTCTAGATTGCACAGAATAACTCTTGGCAGAAGGTAGGAGGAATCAGGGTAAAATGGTCTTAGCAATTTATTATGATGGAGGATTCATTTTATCAGTTCATCTCTCATCTTGTTAATTTCAAATGTGATTTTCTGGCAATATGGAATTTACTTGCAGACAATGTGTAAGCACAAGCAGAGTGTTCTGTAGAGTCATGGAATTTTATTAACAGAACTTTTTATTAGCCAGTCTAAAAAAGGAGATGAAAATAAGCATAAAAAAATGTCCGCAGAACACAGTATCAAATATAAAATAATAGACTCCTGCCTGAAAACTTTTCACTGTTAACTCACTGGATTTCTAGGAAGTGTCTCCTGAAGGCAAGTGTGATACAGCTGACAGAATAACACTCATTACTTAGCTAGTCGTCCAGTACTTGCACTAAAGATGAGAGATTAGTTAAAATTATTATTTTTTTCTTCCTCCCCCAATAGTCTATTCACAAGAATACATTATTTATCTTTCCACCTTCTATATCCTAGGCTGTGAAGAATTAAGTGGTCATATATACAATTTTAGAAGATTCAATGGCTTAAGTTGTAACTGCGTATTTTTATATGGCAAATAACTAGGATATTTTCTGAAAAAGCTCACACAAAGAAGGAAAAAAAAATATCGAAATATCTGTATTTTTTTCAACAACATTTTCAGCAAAATGTTCCTACTGGATCTTTACACTTTGTGTCCTGGAATTGTCCATAAGACCCTAGTGCTCTTGTGACACAAGCATAGAGTTTGACAAAGACAGGTAGACATCTGGAGAGGAATATCCTCTGTTGGATGTGCTCAATCACTCCATATTAATGAATACTGTTCACTTGCATTTTGGGATCCTTCTTCCATATTTATGTCCTATCACCTTCTCAGATTTCTACTTCTTCACTTCCCTTGTTCCCCAGAGAATTCTCTTCCTCCATATGCCTTATCAATACCTGAGTTGGTTGATAGGATGTCCTTTCCTATCCTCAGAACAAAATATGCTAGAAAGGTAAACAGAAACCATAAAGAATACAGTTAGGACTGAAGTGGAATCCTAATAATAATCCTCTAATGTTAAATTCATTGTGCAGAGCCTGTAAAGAGACCTCCTGAGCTTCCCATAGATATTTCCTTATACATGTGGACCCTTCACTGATTATATGAGCAGAGCTGCAAATTTCAGTGTATTTATACTTGGGCTGGTCCTCTGTGAATTAAAAATGAGATATTCCAGGCACTGTGTAAAGAAGTATTAATCAGCTGCTACCTAAGGTGATTTAGTGACAGAATTCAACAATTGCAAAAGTTACGAGATGGCTCCGCTACCTTGAAAATTAATTTTTGTTTTGTGTAGTCATATTTTGTGTTTGTTTTATATGAACACTGAGTGTTTGCATAAATGTTCACAGAAAAAGCACTTTAGTTAATATACCCAATTTCTCTGAGTGCATCAACAACAATCCATCATTACAATGTGACTAAAATGAAGTGTTACTAAATAATTATGTTTGAGTCATCTTTATTTGGCTCTGTGTTGTTTCTTTCAGAGTAATTGAAGAGCAATAATATTTTTTAAAACATCCTCCTGTTTGGAGAATGACAAGCAAGTGAATGGTGAACGTCCTATGGGATGTTCAAAGGTCGTTTTGTCATGACAAATACATTTCTCAGTTGAAGGCTTAGAATAATGGAATTAGCTATCTGTACGCTAGTTTATCTCATAGTAAATTTCCAACATTTAAAACCAAAATAATTTTGAGAAGCACTGTGTACCCCAAGCCTGATTTGGTAAAAGCAACAGCACTCTAAAGAAATAACTGAGCTCCTCACAAGATGAGGCATTATAGCAACATACTGAAGGCTGATACTCAGAAACAAATCAATATTAAATGAAACTTGCAGAACATTCACAGTATTCTAAAGAAAAAAAAAATCATTAGACTTGACACATTTTCTCCTGCAAATGCTAATACTGTTTAGGTAATTTTTCTACTTTCTAAATAATATGCCTGTATTACGGTTTAGTACAGAACATCCCAGACCTGCTGTGAATGATGTGTGTTGTAAGTCACATCCTGCCATTGTTCTACATAATACCTGCCTAAAAAATAGTCCCATTGCTGATATGGATGAATGCTTACTGTCCAATTTAAGATATCTAGTGACTGTATCTGAATTAAAAACCTCATTAGCAATGCCTCTTTGAATGTACTTAGAATACAGACTTGTGCCTCTGTCACACAGGCTGTGTGCCTAAGGTTAAGCAGTGGTGAGACTATCGATATGTGTAACTTGAAAGCTTACTGATTTGATGTTTAGGGCTTTGATCTGCAAAATTTGGGTAGAAAAAAGGATTTTGATTGTTTGGAAGAGAAGTAGTCTAGCTATAACTAGAAACAGTGGGGGGATTGTTTTAATAAAAGTTGTGTACTTGGAAACTTCTGATCCAGCCATGGGTGTGAATATCAAGTATCTCAGAAGTTCATTTGTATTCAGGTATAGAAATGGTTAACCTATCTCTTGCCCTTAAAAGATTCTCTGTGTTTTGATTCTTCAAATCTGATACATGTTTTCAGTGCCCACTTGAATGATTTTCACTAGTAGTTTTTTCCTACTGTAATAAAAAGATCATGTGATATCTTACATTATACCTCAAGTGAAACATTGAACAGTTTCCCCAAGCAATCTGAGAACCTGTGATACCTAAAAGATCTTGACAACATAGAACAGTAAGTGGGAAGGACAGTGATTTGCTACATTGAACATTTATCAGTGAAACACTTTTTTTGCATGCATCTAATTATTATTGAAGCTTTTTTGTCACGTTGAAGAAGTTATTGAAGCTTTTTGTCATGTTGGTATTCCCGGAAAGGGTGGTAATGGTTTTGTTTTGTTTATTCTATTCTGTTTTTCAGTAAAGGCCTTAGTTAAAATAGACTCTTGCCAGACTCTACAGCATGTGATGAAGAATGATAGAATGCTTTCGAGTGGAACTGAGTGGATCCAGCTTCAAGGTACAGCTTCAACATAAAAGTAAGTTAGTTGATTAAAGAGTCACTAAATCAAACCTGAAAACAGAGGATATGGAGACATATGTAATGAACTTCCTGGTTTCTATGAAATTAGATACAGACATTTTAAATGCTGTTTCAGTTTAGGAAAGAATTCCATTGATGCTCATCGTTTCCAGGTGACTTACATGGTAATTAATGGTGTATAAATAGCACTGTCAAAGATGCACATGGTCAAGTGTGAGGGGTTTGTCTATTGTAGAAATTTCCATCTGAAATAATCACAGATTGCACAGATCCACTCTAAAAGTCTGCTCAGGTCAATTCCACTGACTATTGCATTCCAAAACTATTAGTTCTTTGTTACTTTAAAAAAAATTTCCTAAAGCACCCAGCAGATGTATTCGTTTACTTCTAGTAGAATAAGGATGTTCCTAAAAGCATTCAGAAAAGCTGCCTTTGCCCTTTCTTCAGCATCCCTGGCCAGGCAGTGCTCCAGTTCAGAGAGACTTGTTAGTTGATAGGTTCAATGAACATTATATGGAGCCAAAGTATCGTGAATGTACTTCTAGATGTGTCAACATTTAATGTCTTCTCTGACTAGCTATTAATTCTAGCTAATCCATCAAAATTGTACACTTAATACTCTCTCCTGATTTACAGCCTTTTCTAACAATAACAATCAAGCTTTTATCCTTGTACTACTGGGCTTTAAAGACAGCAGCATAAATCAAGAGATAAATATTTGTGTGGTAGGTTCATTATTCCAGGTGATTATCTTAGCCTGTGATGGATGCAGATATATTGATTTTAAAAGAATGCATTTCTGTAAGCATGAATTAAATTACCTGACACAGTAAAAATTACCTGACTGGGAAAAAAAACCCAAACAGCTTCATTTTTTTCCAAGTAAAAATGTAACTCCTCCTGTTTTCTTTGCAAAAACTGTTGTCTTGAAGCATCTGACTATTGTATTCAAACTTCTGCATTGTTCAATTTGTTTCAGTCAGACCAAAATGATGAACAGATCATATAGTCAAGATTTAATTTCCTTATTCACTGAATCTGTATAACACTTCTATTGTATAGCTGTATAAGCTAATGTCAAGTGAGAGTAAAGCTGTCACTCAAGTGCACATTACAATGCAGATGAACAGCTACAGGACAAGGGATGATGCTTTTAAACTAAAAGAGGGTACATTCAGAGATGGGGAAGACATTTTTTACAGCGAGGGTGGTGAAACACTGAACAGGTTGCCCAGAGAGGCAGTAGATGCCTCATCCCTGAAAACGTTCAAGGCCAGGCTGGAAAGGGATCTGAATAACCTGATGTAGATGTCTCTCAGATGGCTCTGCTCACTGCAGGGAAGTTGGACTAGGTGAACTTTAACAGTCCATTCCAATCTAAACCATTCTATCATTTTATTATCTCAGAATGTGGTAAATACACTGGTCAAATAAAAAGGCTTGAACTTTATTAAGTGATTAGAACATTATTTCACTGCCAATACATCTAACTATCTTTCCCACAGGATTCAATCTGACAAACTAATTTGGTAAGAGAAAAAACAGCTACATTTGAGTAGAGAAAATATTTTGGTGTGTGTCAGATGAACAGTTAGTGACTTTTACCTCTTTCAGAAAAAAAATGATCTGTCACCTACTTCAAAAGTCCTTAATTATTGCTGGTTTCTGACTTGTTTTTGATTAAATTTTCTGGATTTTTTTATGTACATTTATAATGTGAAGTGCTGAAAGAGTGGGTGGGAGAAATTAGGGTCAGATTCTCAGGCAGACTGAGGAGCACTTTAGCCAAGTTGTGGTTTCATCATCTTCACTGGAGTTGCTCATGGAATAAAGAACCAATGTCACCTGAGTAAGGATGCAATATCCTGGTTTAAATCTGACTGTGATTTGCCAATAGCAATTGTGACATTGTGGCTCACAGAATGACTAAAAAAAATTGCTGTCTGTTGCTGTCTTAAGCAGAACCTGGAAGGCATATTCACAGATTCACAGATATTGATATTCACAGATATTGAGCATGGCAATGAGACTGACACTGAATGTGATCATCATATGTGATCTTAGTTCAGGGTAGTATGCTAACTCACTGCCTTGGTCTGTCACTCAAGTATAGTAAGCATAAACTGATGAAACATTTTTGCTACCATTGGATTTTTTTGTGTGTTACACTTTATGGTATCTATAGTCTGAGTAGAACTCAAAGTATATAAAAAGCCAGGAAGTTTAGACCTGGTCATGGATACACATAGGAAACAGATAGCCACTCACATTTNATGCTCATCGTTTCCAGGTGACTTACATGGTAATTAATGGTGTATAAATAGCACTGTCAAAGATGCACATGGTCAAGTGTGAGGGGTTTGTCTATTGTAGAAATTTCCATCTGAAATAATCACAGATTGCACAGATCCACTCTAAAAGTCTGCTCAGGTCAATTCCACTGACTATTGCATTCCAAAACTATTAGTTCTTTGTTACTTTAAAAAAAATTTCCTAAAGCACCCAGCAGATGTATTCGTTTACTTCTAGTAGAATAAGGATGTTCCTAAAAGCATTCAGAAAAGCTGCCTTTGCCCTTTCTTCAGCATCCCTGGCCAGGCAGTGCTCCAGTTCAGAGAGACTTGTTAGTTGATAGGTTCAATGAACATTATATGGAGCCAAAGTATCGTGAATGTACTTCTAGATGTGTCAACATTTAATGTCTTCTCTGACTAGCTATTAATTCTAGCTAATCCATCAAAATTGTACACTTAATACTCTCTCCTGATTTACAGCCTTTTCTAACAATAACAATCAAGCTTTTATCCTTGTACTACTGGGCTTTAAAGACAGCAGCATAAATCAAGAGATAAATATTTGTGTGGTAGGTTCATTATTCCAGGTGATTATCTTAGCCTGTGATGGATGCAGATATATTGATTTTAAAAGAATGCATTTCTGTAAGCATGAATTAAATTACCTGACACAGTAAAAATTACCTGACTGGGAAAAAAAACCCAAACAGCTTCATTTTTTTCCAAGTAAAAATGTAACTCCTCCTGTTTTCTTTGCAAAAACTGTTGTCTTGAAGCATCTGACTATTGTATTCAAACTTCTGCATTGTTCAATTTGTTTCAGTCAGACCAAAATGATGAACAGATCATATAGTCAAGATTTAATTTCCTTATTCACTGAATCTGTATAACACTTCTATTGTATAGCTGTATAAGCTAATGTCAAGTGAGAGTAAAGCTGTCACTCAAGTGCACATTACAATGCAGATGAACAGCTACAGGACAAGGGATGATGCTTTTAAACTAAAAGAGGGTACATTCAGAGATGGGGAAGACATTTTTTACAGCGAGGGTGGTGAAACACTGAACAGGTTGCCCAGAGAGGCAGTAGATGCCTCATCCCTGAAAACGTTCAAGGCCAGGCTGGAAAGGGATCTGAATAACCTGATGTAGATGTCTCTCAGATGGCTCTGCTCACTGCAGGGAAGTTGGACTAGGTGAACTTTAACAGTCCATTCCAATCTAAACCATTCTATCATTTTATTATCTCAGAATGTGGTAAATACACTGGTCAAATAAAAAGGCTTGAACTTTATTAAGTGATTAGAACATTATTTCACTGCCAATACATCTAACTATCTTTCCCACAGGATTCAATCTGACAAACTAATTTGGTAAGAGAAAAAACAGCTACATTTGAGTAGAGAAAATATTTTGGTGTGTGTCAGATGAACAGTTAGTGACTTTTACCTCTTTCAGAAAAAAAATGATCTGTCACCTACTTCAAAAGTCCTTAATTATTGCTGGTTTCTGACTTGTTTTTGATTAAATTTTCTGGATTTTTTTATGTACATTTATAATGTGAAGTGCTGAAAGAGTGGGTGGGAGAAATTAGGGTCAGATTCTCAGGCAGACTGAGGAGCACTTTAGCCAAGTTGTGGTTTCATCATCTTCACTGGAGTTGCTCATGGAATAAAGAACCAATGTCACCTGAGTAAGGATGCAATATCCTGGTTTAAATCTGACTGTGATTTGCCAATAGCAATTGTGACATTGTGGCTCACAGAATGACTAAAAAAAATTGCTGTCTGTTGCTGTCTTAAGCAGAACCTGGAAGGCATATTCACAGATTCACAGATATTGATATTCACAGATATTGAGCATGGCAATGAGACTGACACTGAATGTGATCATCATATGTGATCTTAGTTCAGGGTAGTATGCTAACTCACTGCCTTGGTCTGTCACTCAAGTATAGTAAGCATAAACTGATGAAACATTTTTGCTACCATTGGATTTTTTTGTGTGTTACACTTTATGGTATCTATAGTCTGAGTAGAACTCAAAGTATATAAAAAGCCAGGAAGTTTAGACCTGGTCATGGATACACATAGGAAACAGATAGCCACTCACATTT
>VYZU01025706.1:4692-18714 GCA_013401355.1 Ceyx cyanopectus | reverse complement strand
AAAACATTGCATGTACTTTGCAAATGAGCTTGGTATAAGACGTAACCCTGTAGTGTGGCTCTTCTGAAAGGTTGAAACTGCCTATGGAAACCCTAGATAAGCAGACTCAACTCTGTGTCTGTCACTGACATATAAATATATCTCAAAGAAGTAGAATCTTCTCAGTAGACTCTTATGTGATTTTAGAGAGCTTTTTCTTTCTAGAAATGGGCTGAGATGTTAATTTGCATACAAGCATTTGGTATGTACATGCAATGTTTTTACCATTTCAGTTCTAACAAGAAACTTGCTCCTTAAAGAAAGCCTTGTACTATGCTTTAAGCATGATCTGACTTTGTAGTAGTGTAGTATTTGTTAGCTAATAGGAGAACTTTATATTATATCCATTGTATAGCCTTGTCTTAGATTTTCTTAGAAATATGTATAGTGAGTGGACAGTATTATTGCATTAATAAGAGTATTAATTCTTCCACTGAATCCTTACTCTTATATGTGTTTAAATGATCCTGTAATATGCACCTGCATTTCAAGAAGCTACTAATTTCATAGCTTTGTTTCTATATTTTCATAGTAATGTTGCTCAGTTGATGAACTTCAATAGAAATAATCCATAAATAATAAATCAGAAAATCCAAAATGATGGTCCAAAAATTTTCAGGCAAAACAGACATTTCAATAGTTACCTTTCTTGTGTCAAATTCGCTCTTTTAACTGATGTTATCTGACAGTTCCTAAAATCATATTACTGAATGAAAGCACTTGAAACATTAGCAAAGTCTTTAGAGGGTTTGTAGAAATGTTACAAAGAACATTTGTACTCTTTCCATAATGAGATTTTGGTTACAGAGCTGAAGTTTTTAAAAAATCAGTATAATGTGGGATATTCAAACATGTCATATGGAGAAAAAAATACAAGCAAATAAAGTGGACTTTAAGACTTCAAATAAAAGGAACTTAGTCATTAAGTGAATAGCATATGTAGATCAAAAAGGTGATAAAGGATGAGAGGTATAGTGATGCAGTGGTCTAATGGCTTTTAAAAAATAAAACAAGAGAGTATTTTTAAGGAAGTATTTGATACTATTATCACCTAACAATGTGAGATTTATTTAACTTTTGATACCAAGCCCATCAAAATCCTATGTTATTATTTTACATGGTTTTAATGTGTGATTATTTAAAGATATATTAATTTTAGAAATGTTTTCAATTTTTCCAGACAGTTCTTAGACTGATAAAGATCCATTTTTTATTAACCTATGTTTTCATACATATTGTTGATATAAAAGTTAAGTTTTTCTTTCAGGATACTGTAAATGCAGTAAGGATTTCTGTATTTTTATTACAGAAGTTTTGTAATGAGATTATTAATGTGACCCTTTTATTTGCTTATCTGTGTTCATGTAAGCAAAGTTGGATAATGGTTTATGGACTTATTTTTCCCTAATTTAAATTCTTGTCAAATTACAATTTCATAGTTGCATTAAGGTATCTAAATATTGCATTATTCTCCTTGCTGGCCTACAGTATCGATCACTCGACTTCTTTGCTGAAGAGTGGCCTTGCTAAATTATTTCACAGGTATTTTGAAAAGAAAAGCATTATTTGTCTCACAGATTTATTTATCATGAGAATTTGAAGTTAATAATTTCCAACAGAAAAAAAAAAAAATAAACAGCTACCAATTCATGCTAAAGACAGATGTAATTGAATAAATAGAAGCAACATCATAGCTCTCAAATCACTGCTTGTACATTGGTACAGGAAAAAGTACTGTATGGTCTATTCAAAACCAGCTCCAGAATTTAGACATCTATTAGAAATATTTGAAAGTTCCTTTTGCTCTGTTATGTTAAAGCAACCTTTCAATGTTATAGCAGTTATTAGAAAAAACAACCAACAAACAAACAGCATAATTTAAATTTGATCTTTAACTGTGTTTCTACAGATTAGAATCCTCCACAAGTATAAAAAATACACTGTGATGCCTCTGATGTTTCTGTTTTTCAGAAGTCACAATGCAAAGAAAAATTATTCTTGTTGAAGATATGCTGTGACTTTTTAGATGTGGCATTCTGCCATTATTTTCCTAGAAACAATGCTGTTGGTTTAAATATATAATAGATGAAGAAACAGTCAACAGGTTACTGATGGCACTGTGGGTGATCTGTTGCATCTACTGAATCTCAAAAACTTGAAATTTTCTACTGTACATGAACTGAGTTGTATTTGTTCTTAAATTTTTTATTCACATTTACCTTTATTGTAAGGAGCTGTCATGACACCTTTAAAAAGCATTTAATACTTTTATTCACTGTGGTCTCTGAGATAGCCTTTTAGCTTCATTAGATTTTTTTTTAAAAAAGTAAAAACTAAAAAATTTTAATTAATTTTCAGTTTAATTCAAAGCCTGTATTCAGCATAGATACTACAGGTTCTTGAAATCACATTTTAAGTTTAAATAGTGCTTAATGATATTGTTTTAATAGAGTAACTATTAAAAATAAGGTGATGTCTTTATTTCCTAAGTATCCTGAGGTATATATATTACCTTCATCAATATAGTAAGAATGATCAGACAACTGATTATTCCTTCACTTGATACAGATAGTCTAATATTTAAATGTCTTCTATATAAGTAATAAATTATTTAATTGTCATATTTGTATGTACAATAACTTGCAGTAATATCACACAATAGCTATGTAACTAACAAATCATAAACACAATGAATGAAAGAAGGCATTTAAAGTCAACAAAATTTTATCCCTAGAAAGAAAATAGAAATTGTTTTATTTGAGAAGAATTCCAATTGAAAATTATAATTAATTTTATAATTAAAGGGTGTTATAAAAGCAAGCAAACCAGATGATCCCACAAACTTAGCTTTCTTTGTGAGGTTTGAAAAAAAATGAGTTTAAGTCAAACTTGGAGGATTATACTTTCCACTGCACCACTAAATTATGTAACTACTTAAGCATATGCTTAGTCCTGCTGAATCACTAGATTTTTTGTTGAAAAAGGGATTATACACATGATGTTTAGCAGGCTGCAGCTTTATTAGCTTCACTATGATGTTAATTCTTCTTATAAAAGTCTCATTCAGATTTCTTTTCTACAGTGTCAGATGCTTTGACAGGACTGCTGTAAACCTTTGTCTCCCCTTTTACACAGCAGCAGAATCATTGTAGGATTCTTAGACATGCTTCCCTTGTATGCTGAAGAAGGGAGCAGCTCTGCAGTGAATGACACACAAGGTCTGACATCCCCTGCGGAGGAATGAATCTGCCCAATTCCATTTCCTCTTCTGGGCACCTAATGAGGGAACACAAGCCCTTGTGTTACATGAAGCAGATCATCCAAATTGACAATATCATTTTTTCTAATGAATAGATCTTATCCTGCCAGCCAACTCCAAAAGAAACATGGACAAACTCTTTTTCAGTTCATAGAGAAAAAACAGGTTGGTGTGTTTATACATGACAGGTGAAATGAGTAGAGGTATTTTCATGAAGACACATATAGACTGACAGCCCTGAGATGAGAAGTAGTCAATAACTGAGTTCCCCTACATGACTCATTCCTTTATGATTCTGAGGTTTTCTTGTTAGTACAGTTTTTCTGACATCAGTCACTTTTCTTACTACTGTATGTATGGATTGTCTGGCTCATAGCTCAGAAGCAAGTTTCACTAACATCTGGTGCACGCAGGTGACTCATGGGCTGGGGGTTGGAGGGGGGAGATTGCCAATGTACAGGCAAGCAGCTCAGTCATGGATAGCCTTAAGGCCCTATCTGTGGGGACCCATGGGGTGCTGTGTTGGTGGCTCAGACCTTCAGTTGTCCATAAGCCCCAGGCCAGACAAGGCACTGTGAAAAACCTGAGCTGAGCCTTGAAATTACACAAGAAAGAACTTTTTCTCAGTGAGGGTGACGGAGCTCTGGAACAGGCTGCCCAGGGGGGTTGTGGAGTCTCCATCTCTGGAGACACTTAAGACCCGCCTGGATCTGTTCCTGGGTGACTTGGTCTAGGTGATCCTGCTCAGGCAGGGAGGTTGGATTAGATGATCTTCTAGGTCTCTTCCAACCCCTAATATCTATGAATCTATGAAATTCCTCATCAAATTGTGCGTCCTGAGTCTCAATTCAAACCACTATTCAGCTTCCTGAAAAAGTTAGAAAAGAGCCTGGAGGGCTTCAGAGGTGAGTCCAGCCACACAACTTCTGTGTCTCCAGACACATAATCCAGTCATGCAGAGTTTTGCCACAACCATCTGGAGGGTTTCAGCTACAACCTGGTGTAGTCAAACTGAATAATCAGTAACGTAAACCAGGGGATAAAAGTCCTAAGGATCAGCTTAGGAATTGGGGGTCACCTCTCCAAAGCCCCTTCACCCTAGGTCAGAACAATAGTGACTTTGCTAAGACTGAGAGCCCTTTCCTGGAGGGGTCATGGAATATTTAGCAAATGTGGGTGAATAACTAACACATGTATAATATTTAGCTCTCTTCCTAGTTTGTTATAGTGTATTCTTGCTTTTAGGTTGCAATAGTGCATTTTGTCACTGTATCCATAAAAACCTGCATTAGTGGTCTGCATTAGATTTCAAATGGATGATTTGCTGGGGCCTTTCAATTAAACCTGAGCGTCCAGATAAATCACTTGCTTAAACCTCTCAGTCCAGTCTCTTTTCAGTATACCATATTCTCTGTCATGCAGACTATACCTGTTGTTCTCATTTCAGCTGGCCTTTATACTTGCTTGCTAAAGGGTTTGGTTGTATTTGGCTAATACTAAATTAAGCCTTACATGTTTGTAATTCCAAATCAGTTTCACAATTTCAAAAATTACTTTATTTGTGCGAATGGGTGCCTGAAGAGAACATGAGAAATGGGTAGGATTCTGAAGATATGGAATAGTTTCCCACATTTAACAAATCTGATTATTTGCTCTGATATTTTATGTCACAGAGTGAGATACTAATTAAATCCTCTTTTTTCACATGCTGTGATTCATGCAGGCTATCTATACTCAGACCATTCATTCTGCACTTTTGTGTTCTCATTGCTGAGTTTATTAAACAGGAATATATCAAATATGATGATTTTATAAAAATAATTACAATGCTTGAAGTCAGTGCTTCTGGAAATGTTCATAAAAATAATTAAACCTGACCCCCAAACTTCTGTTTCTGCCAGTGTGCTATTTTTCCATTTGTGAGACAGTGAACAGCTTATTCCTGATTCTGTTCTGTAACTTGGAGGTTGAGCTACAGGTCAAACTATGCAGGCATTACTACAAACAGTGAATGCATCTCAAATACCTTAAGATACATAATCCAGGTATAACTGAGAAATGATCACATGAAGGAAATAGCACATTAAGGAAGATGCAATTATTTTCAGAACTACCTCTGCTCCATACCTGCATATTATTTCCATAGGATCATACAATGATAGCATTGTTTTGGTTGGAAGAGACCTTGGGGCAGCCTGTTGCAGTGCTTTACAAACTTTTCAATAAGGAAATGTTTCCTAATACCCAACCTAAACCTCCCATGGTGCAACTTGAGTCTGTTTCCTCTTGTCCTATCACTTGTTACCTGGGAGAAGAGACCAATCCCCACCTCACTACAAACTCCTTTCAGGT
This sequence comes from Ceyx cyanopectus, assembly GCA_013401355.1. Taxonomy (NCBI): domain Eukaryota; kingdom Metazoa; phylum Chordata; class Aves; order Coraciiformes; family Alcedinidae; genus Ceyx; species Ceyx cyanopectus. The sequence goes on along the minus strand of VYZU01025706.1, from coordinate 13,064 downwards.
AGTTGTAGAGAGTGATAAGGTCTCCCCAGCCTCCTTTTTTCTGGGCTAAACAGCCCTAGTTCCCTCAGCTGCTCATATAAGCCTTGTGCTCTGGACCCTTCACGAGCTTTGCTGCCTTTCTGTGGACCCACTCCAGCACCTCACGGGCCCGAAAAATGATCATAGTATTCAAGATGCAGCCTCATCAGCACTGAGTACAAATCACTTCACTACTCCTGCTGGATGCTTCCCTACTCCTGCTGNGGCCCCACTGAACAGATCCTGGCCCCTTCTCCTTGCCCCCCACCCTGCAGAGATCTGTCACCATCCCTCAGCTCCCCTCTCAGGCTGCTCTGCTCCAGCTGAACAGCCCCAGGGCTCTCAGCCTTTCCTCTCCAGAGATGCTCCAGCCCCTTCAGCATCCTCACAGCCTCCCTTGGCTTCTCTCCAGTATTTTCCTGTCCCTCCTGAACTGGGCAGCCCAGAGCTGGACACAGACTGAGTATGTCTAGCACTGAAGGCAGACCCTTCAAAACTCCTGTATAATGCTTCAAAACCTTAAGTTTTTTTAACATGATTGTGGACAGCTCTGCTGCTGAGTCTCTATTTTCACAAGAGCTCAGCACTTACAGCTCCGGGTGAAATAAATGCCAGGTTCTGTGTGCAAACATTATTGATCTGTGAACTGACTTTAAACCATTGTTTGAATGCTGAACAGGAGACATCTTTTTAGACAATGCTTTTTTAAATCACTGCCTGGCATGTGCTGGAGTCTGTGCTGTTAATGTTCCTTCTGGTATCATCTTAGCTTTGGCTTTTGAGTCTGGAAATGTGCTTCTCAGCCACTCTGGCTGGACTTGCTGCCTCTCCAGGCAGCTCTCTCTAGGAAGTCCTTCACCCCAGCACCTCACAGAGGCTTGTTTAGGCTGCACATTCATGTGGAGGCTTTGGAAAATACTGAAGAGCAAAGCAGCACCAGCTAATTGGCTGTAATAAGGGGTTGTTTAAAAAAAATATATGTAACCACTTCTGTTAATGGACCCTTCAGGAATAGATTTCAAAGAATTTTGCAGGTGAGGGGCACCTACTTAGAAACAATTAGCAAACCCATTCAATGCCACAGGATGAAGAGCTCAGGCTTTTGTATTTTGGGTGAGCAAAGCTTGAGTATATTGCATTACAAGGGGCCTTTTAGGACAGATCCATTGCAGAAACTGTACAAAAAAATATCTTCACAATCTAAAAACACTCAATCCTCATTCTTCTTCAGTATCTCTGAGGTAGACCTGGCCTGAGATGGGAAGGAGCCTGTTACAGACCAGGTTAGGAACACCGTCCAGGACTGTTTTTTGGTGGGACCAAGGAGCACCCATGGCAGCAATACAGCTTGTTTCACAGATCCCACCCCCCTCTTCCTGGATCATCAATTCCTCTTTCAAGCACAAAATTGCTCAAGCAAACACCAGCATAAAAATTCCAAGATGTCACCACCATCAAGCATTTCAAGCCCAATGCTCTCTTCACAGCTCAAAGCAGGAAGACTTACAAACATCTAATACAAGTAGCAAAAATGAATAATATATGAAAGAAAAAGAAAAAATAAACCAACCAAACAAAAACCCAACAAAATACAATTCTGTGTTATAACCTTGGATTCTCATTTTCAGAGCTGTATTTTATTCAAATCCTAAAAAGAGTCTTCCGTGCACAAGTTTTTTGAGGGACAATGGAGATGGATTTCAAATTAAAAATGTGGAGATAAGAAACACTCAGCTCACTGTTTTTTTCCCCCATACATCACACAAAGAGCCTTACATGTAGGCTATGCTTTCTATGGGAAAAAAAATAGTACTGTCTAATCGAGATTGGCCATTAAATGTACAACCCCATGAGACATACAGTAATATGTTTTTCTTTTCTGGGGTAGATAGCATGACTCAAATCAGATTTAAGAAGACTCTGACTCACTTTTGTCAGTTAAATTGCAGTAGAAATGACCTATGAAACTTCCCTGTGAAGATTTTTCATCACAAGAAGGACAAAAGTAGTGAGATTTGGATCCTGTTGTCATTACTGCTTTTGTGTGTGCTGAAACCACNTCTTACCCAAGCCTGTAGCATTGCATGAGGCTGTTGTGACCCAACTAAATTCAATTCATTTTCCCACTAAATACAAGAAGAAGTTAGGAAGGAGAGCCAGAGCTTTTCTCTGTCTCCTAGGCTGCATAGTGATGTCTCAGAAAACTTGCTTATGTTTATTGTCTTTGAAATGCTCTATTTTTTCAGTGCTGCTAATCTGAGAATCAGATGGATGATGACTTTCAACTCAGCATTTTGCAAGTCAGGTTTCTACTCTCCCCATCACCATGTCAGTAGTAGGGCTAGTGCTTCCTGCAGTCTTTCAACCAACGGCATCTCCAGAGAGGCTTTTAAAATGTCCAAGTGGCTTTACTTAACCAGATCACCTTCTGGAGTGATGTTAAACTGCAGAGAACTGAAAGCTATCAGTATTTTACAGCCATATCTCCATGTCCCTGTGTGCTTGCCAGGAAAGTACTAATAAAACTAATAAAAAGGTTTTTTTAAAAAGTCTCACGTAAGAAATTGTTCAAAAGGCAATATCCAGCCTCATTAAAAAGAACTTCTCTCTGCTTCACTCAGGGCACAGCATTTGAGAGCAAAGAGAAGGTTTGGCAGACACTGTAGAAGAGGAACAAGAAAGTTCTCTGCAGCTGCTGGCTGACAAGCTGCTTAGACAGCCCTGGGTACCCTGGCATTTTAGTACAGTACTGTGCTGACATGATGGAAATTAGAAGAGCTGATAAAAAGCCATCATATAAATGTTTTTGCTATTTTAAATCCAATAATTTAATTCTATATAATCTTGTGTTTTACATTTAGTAATCTTATGCCTGCATACACTTCAGCACACTTGGTTTTATACGTATTTTCTGTTTGTGTATTTATTACACTCTAAGATGAGATCCCACACCAGCAACAGAACTGTGATAAAACACTATCTTTTCCTTAAACTGATGACACCAGGAGACATCAGAAAAATTGTCATACTTACGTCATCTATAATAAAATTATTTTTTTCAGAAAAAAAAAGTTTTGCTAGTAAATACAGGTTCTGAAAGTTACTTACTCTCTCTGCTTGAGCCCTGCACAGTGTAATCAGGCTCACAAATGACATTCATTGCCAACTCTTACTTTTGTCCTCAGAACTACGTTCCATTGTACTGAGTTTAGCTGAGTCTGGCCAAATTCCTTTATTCTGGATGTCCACTTCAGTTCCTGCAGGCATTACAAGCCAGGCAGAATAATGTTAAAATTTACAATATGCAAATGTTGTAACACACTCTTGTGTGCTTCATAATTGAATCTGTTACTGTATGCTGCAGCCTTTTTGTACATGCAGACATTGTTATCCAGTTTCTATAATCTATTACTCACAAAGGTTCAGAAAGTTTCATTAGGGTTGCTATAAAAGTCAGCTAAACCATGTTTTATGTCTTCTCTTAAGTTGAAGTATCTTGCACCTAATAGAAAACACTTTGTAGACCACTTGCTAAATGAGTGTATAGCAGACAAGCAGTCTAGGTGATTTGTGTTTTACAGAGTGATGATATTAGAAGAGTTAGAAGCTAATATATCTTTAGCTAATGATTTTTGCTTTGTTTTTGGCTCATGAAACTTTATTTCATGCATAGTTTTCTATCTCTGCAAAGCATCTCAATCTACCTTTGGACTGAGGTTGTTTTTATTGAATAAATGAAATGCAGTCTTCCGTGCACAAGTTTTTTGAGGGACAATGGAGATGGATTTCAAATTAAAAATGTGGAGATAAGAAACACTCAGCTCACTGTTTTTTTCCCCCATACATCACACAAAGAGCCTTACATGTAGGCTATNATGCTCTTGGCCTTCTTGGCCACCTGAGCACACTGCTGGCTCATGTTCAGCCATCTGTCAAACGGAACTCCCAGGTCCCTTTCTGCCTGGAAGCTCTCCATCCACTCTTACCCAAGCCTGTAGCATTGCATGAGGCTGTTGTGACCCAACTAAATTCAATTCATTTTCCCACTAAATACAAGAAGAAGTTAGGAAGGAGAGCCAGAGCTTTTCTCTGTCTCCTAGGCTGCATAGTGATGTCTCAGAAAACTTGCTTATGTTTATTGTCTTTGAAATGCTCTATTTTTTCAGTGCTGCTAATCTGAGAATCAGATGGATGATGACTTTCAACTCAGCATTTTGCAAGTCAGGTTTCTACTCTCCCCATCACCATGTCAGTAGTAGGGCTAGTGCTTCCTGCAGTCTTTCAACCAACGGCATCTCCAGAGAGGCTTTTAAAATGTCCAAGTGGCTTTACTTAACCAGATCACCTTCTGGAGTGATGTTAAACTGCAGAGAACTGAAAGCTATCAGTATTTTACAGCCATATCTCCATGTCCCTGTGTGCTTGCCAGGAAAGTACTAATAAAACTAATAAAAAGGTTTTTTTAAAAAGTCTCACGTAAGAAATTGTTCAAAAGGCAATATCCAGCCTCATTAAAAAGAACTTCTCTCTGCTTCACTCAGGGCACAGCATTTGAGAGCAAAGAGAAGGTTTGGCAGACACTGTAGAAGAGGAACAAGAAAGTTCTCTGCAGCTGCTGGCTGACAAGCTGCTTAGACAGCCCTGGGTACCCTGGCATTTTAGTACAGTACTGTGCTGACATGATGGAAATTAGAAGAGCTGATAAAAAGCCATCATATAAATGTTTTTGCTATTTTAAATCCAATAATTTAATTCTATATAATCTTGTGTTTTACATTTAGTAATCTTATGTCTGCATACACTTCAGCACACTTGGTTTTATACGTATTTTCTGTTTGTGTATTTATTACACTCTAAGATGAGATCCCACACCAGCAACAGAACTGTGATAAAACACTATCTTTTCCTTAAACTGATGACACCAGGAGACATCAGAAAAATTGTCATACTTACGTCATCTATAATAAAATTATTTTTTTCAGAAAAAAAAAGTTTTGCTAGTAAATACAGGTTCTGAAAGTTACTTACTCTCTCTGCTTGAGCCCTGCACAGTGTAATCAGGCTCACAAATGACATTCATTGCCAACTCTTACTTTTGTCCTCAGAACTACGTTCCATTGTACTGAGTTTAGCTGAGTCTGGCCAAATTCCTTTATTCTGGATGTCCACTTCAGTTCCTGCAGGCATTACAAGCCAGGCAGAATAATGTTAAAATTTACAATATGCAAATGTTGTAACACACTCTTGTGTGCTTCATAATTGAATCTGTTACTGTATGCTGCAGCCTTTTTGTACATGCAGACATTGTTATCCAGTTTCTATAATCTATTACTCACAAAGGTTCAGAAAGTTTCATTAGGGTTGCTATAAAAGTCAGCTAAACCATGTTTTATGTCTTCTCTTAAGTTGAAGTATCTTGCACCTAATAGAAAACACTTTGTAGACCACTTGCTAAATGAGTGTATAGCAGACAAGCAGTCTAGGTGATTTGTGTTTTACAGAGTGATGATATTAGAAGAGTTAGAAGCTAATATATCTTTAGCTAATGATTTTTGCTTTGTTTTTGGCTCATGAAACTTTATTTCATGCATAGTTTTCTATCTCTGCAAAGCATCTCAATCTACCTTTGGACTGAGGTTGTTTTTATTGAATAAATGAAATGCAGTCTTCCGTGCACAAGTTTTTTGAGGGACAATGGAGATGGATTTCAAATTAAAAATGTGGAGATAAGAAACACTCAGCTCACTGTTTTTTTCCCCCATACATCACACAAAGAGCCTTACATGTAGGCTATGCTTTCTATGGGAAAAAAAATAGTACTGTCTAATCGAGATTGGCCATTAAATGTACAACCCCATGAGACATACAGTAATATGTTTTTCTTTTCTGGGGTAGATAGCATGACTCAAATCAGATTTAAGAAGACTCTGACTCACTTTTGTCAGTTAAATTGCAGTAGAAATGACCTATGAAACTTCCCTGTGAAGATTTTTCATCACAAGAAGGACAAAAGTAGTGAGATTTGGATCCTGTTGTCATTACTGCTTTTGTGTGTGCTGAAACCACTTAAATGTTCTTGTGCCCTGCTCTCTGTGAGAATTCAGTATATTATGTTAACTGAATTATAGCTGCTTCGTTGGTAAATTATAAAGTCATAGTCTTTCTAATAATTTTCCTTTTTCCACCAAAGGATTCCAAATCCATCAAAGATTTCATATAGGAGAGGTGGAGAAAATGGTTTCAAAACTTACAAGAAGTATCACTACTTACAGACAGCCAGCTGGAAATGATACTTCACAAGTTTGTACAGGGACATTGACCCCATGATCTCCCCCTTGGCCACTATTCTATTTCTTAGAAGTCTGGTAGTACAGTGATCAGTGCTCCAGCAGAAACAGTACTGCTCACCCTGATATTTGTAGAAAACACCATCCTGTTTAAACAAGTAACTGTTCTTAATTATTGTGCTTACGGGACCAATAGATAAATAAATACACTTGATGTGGAAATATAATGTTGACATTTGTGATTGCCATTAAATGATAGATTCAATTTTACTCAGAAATGCAAACGTATCTTTTGATGGGATGGACCTTTGACAGAATTTTGAAGAGAAGAAAGGAGGAAATTTTAACAAAATTCATTTCACAAATGATACAAGAAGATGTCAGTGATGAGCCTTTTTTTGTCTGGTAACTTAATGACTAGGGCACTCATTATCATGGATACATTCCATTTCTTCCTGTGCTGGAATCCAGATCCAGGGTCTAATGTCATCATGCTNAACAAGAAAGTTCTCTGCAGCTGCTGGCTGACAAGCTGCTTAGACAGCCCTGGGTACCCTGGCATTTTAGTACAGTACTGTGCTGACATGATGGAAATTAGAAGAGCTGATAAAAAGCCATCATATAAATGTTTTTGCTATTTTAAATCCAATAATTTAATTCTATATAATCTTGTGTTTTACATTTAGTAATCTTATGTCTGCATACACTTCAGCACACTTGGTTTTATACGTATTTTCTGTTTGTGTATTTATTACACTCTAAGATGAGATCCCACACCAGCAACAGAACTGTGATAAAACACTATCTTTTCCTTAAACTGATGACACCAGGAGACATCAGAAAAATTGTCATACTTACGTCATCTATAATAAAATTATTTTTTTCAGAAAAAAAAAGTTTTGCTAGTAAATACAGGTTCTGAAAGTTACTTACTCTCTCTGCTTGAGCCCTGCACAGTGTAATCAGGCTCACAAATGACATTCATTGCCAACTCTTACTTTTGTCCTCAGAACTACGTTCCATTGTACTGAGTTTAGCTGAGTCTGGCCAAATTCCTTTATTCTGGATGTCCACTTCAGTTCCTGCAGGCATTACAAGCCAGGCAGAATAATGTTAAAATTTACAATATGCAAATGTTGTAACACACTCTTGTGTGCTTCATAATTGAATCTGTTACTGTATGCTGCAGCCTTTTTGTACATGCAGACATTGTTATCCAGTTTCTATAATCTATTACTCACAAAGGTTCAGAAAGTTTCATTAGGGTTGCTATAAAAGTCAGCTAAACCATGTTTTATGTCTTCTCTTAAGTTGAAGTATCTTGCACCTAATAGAAAACACTTTGTAGACCACTTGCTAAATGAGTGTATAGCAGACAAGCAGTCTAGGTGATTTGTGTTTTACAGAGTGATGATATTAGAAGAGTTAGAAGCTAATATATCTTTAGCTAATGATTTTTGCTTTGTTTTTGGCTCATGAAACTTTATTTCATGCATAGTTTTCTATCTCTGCAAAGCATCTCAATCTACCTTTGGACTGAGGTTGTTTTTATTGAATAAATGAAATGCAGTCTTCCGTGCACAAGTTTTTTGAGGGACAATGGAGATGGATTTCAAATTAAAAATGTGGAGATAAGAAACACTCAGCTCACTGTTTTTTTCCCCCATACATCACACAAAGAGCCTTACATGTAGGCTATGCTTTCTATGGGAAAAAAAATAGTACTGTCTAATCGAGATTGGCCATTAAATGTACAACCCCATGAGACATACAGTAATATGTTTTTCTTTTCTGGGGTAGATAGCATGACTCAAATCAGATTTAAGAAGACTCTGACTCACTTTTGTCAGTTAAATTGCAGTAGAAATGACCTATGAAACTTCCCTGTGAAGATTTTTCATCACAAGAAGGACAAAAGTAGTGAGATTTGGATCCTGTTGTCATTACTGCTTTTGTGTGTGCTGAAACCACTTAAATGTTCTTGTGCCCTGCTCTCTGTGAGAATTCAGTATATTATGTTAACTGAATTATAGCTGCTTCGTTGGTAAATTATAAAGTCATAGTCTT
>VYZU01025703.1:25554-36075 GCA_013401355.1 Ceyx cyanopectus | reverse complement strand
TACAAAATTTACTATACTTGAAATAAATTGTTTTCCTCTCTCCTTTTTGTGATCTAGAATATCAAACAATAACAGCAAATCTCTGGGTGATTTTTCTGATTTATGTTAATTTGAAGTGTTTGAGCTGTCATTTGCTTCATCCCAGTCTTGCATATTTAGTATTAAACATATTAGCTGCTTATGAAAAGGAAATATTGTAAATAATTATTAATTTGTCCTGTGATAACCTCTTGAAACCAGGGCTCCATGCTGGTAGACTGTATACAAAATCATTGCAAATGAAGTCCAACCTGAAGTGTTAACTCCTAAATTCTTGAGTCTGTACCTAATTAAGCGCATACAGAAGTGATCACTCCTTAGGAAAGTCAGAAGGTGCTGTGCAAGGTGAGCACTCCTAACTTCGAGTGCTGAGTTTTGAAAGTAAGATCAGAGGCACAAGCCCCGTGTTTTAAAACTTCACCCATCTTCATTGGCATCTACATATTGATATAAAAAAACTACATGATCCCTTGTAAACAATCATCTGTCCTAGATCTTGATAGTGCAGCTGCATTCTAACTTCATTGACTGACAGGTACACTGGAACTACATGCCAAGTTCATGAGGTGAAACAAAGTGCAGTATAGAAAAATGTTTTCTTTACAGATGTTTTCAGCAGGAAATATTAGAGCTGCAATATGTCTAAATTTTCAGATGCATGAATTTAAGGAAATTCTGAATATCTTGTTTTTTTGTTGGCATAACTCATAGGAAAAAATCAGTATGAATTGCATCCATTGCTTTGTATTTAAAAAGTTTCCTTGAAACGCTTTCTTTCCTGCCTGCCCCCCCCCCCAAGTTGTATTTTCTTCAAAACACTGTGTGTTTATGAATAAGCCTTTTATATGAGCAAGCTAAGAATAATAGTGATTATTTTTCCTTTCTGAAACTTCCTTCTGATAACTGATTCAAGTCTTTTTCTGATGTCTATACCATTGCACTTTCAGTATTTACAGTCAAATTGTGTCCTTTTCTCCTTCTGATTTGCAAGTGCTTACTTCTCTTAGGGTGTCAGTATCTCTAATGGTATGTTAATATTCTTGGAGATGAAAACCTTAACATTATTATTGGCATTGAAATTTGAGCTCTTTTTCCCTCTGCATCCACCCCATATTGACTGAATGAGGCCTTAGTAACACAGAAATACCCTTGGTGCTTGCCTGAGTATTGCCTGGGTGTTTGGAGGTTTGTGTGCCTGGGTCAGAAACATTCCTGAAAGCTTGGAAAACTCTTGGTGTATTAGAATGGAGAGAAGAGCAAGCTCTGATTAAGAGGAAGGAAAAATAAGCAAATAAAACCAATGCACTGAGAGGTGCTGTGCTGGAGTGATGGGTGCAATATTGATGCCAAGAGTATCTCAACCAGCCATTTGCTGCCTCACATGGCAGTCTGCTNCAAGGAGCTTCTACAGATAGAGTCAAGACTGCAGTGATGAGAAAACTGCTGTTTGAAATGTCACCCACAGACTTTGAAGCGTGGATTTCTCATGTTTGTTTGCAGTAACAAAGGAAGCAAGAAAGCTGCCTCTGTGTGTTTGCCTACCAAATTGTTTGGGATGCGTGGTTTATAAGGAAAGACATCCTTTCTGTTCCCATTTCTAGGGACATAGCTCCCACTGCTCAACAGTCTGAATTGCCCAAAATCTATAGGCATATAGATTTGAATTACAAGATTTATAAGAAGCTGTATTGCATATATGCCTTCTCAGAACAGCATAGGAGTTGAAGGTTTCACAGAACATCTCTGGAGTTTGTTTAGGTTTATTGTTCGGTGGGACTTGTAGCACATTTTATTTATTAATACATTAAACAGCAAATTGTATCTAGCTTCATGTGTCTTTTTGCCTCCTTCACTAACATTTCTATAATGAATGTCCCATAACATTTCCATCAAATCATAGTCTCTATTCATTTTAAGGTAGTTCTGGAAAACTGGCATCAATCAGCTCTAACCTGTAGTGAAAGGACAAAACAGGAACAGTTTTTCCATTGAGAATAGTGCATTTTAAAAGGCCTGTACCTTAGCAGGATAAAATACTGTAGAACATGCAAGTGCTGTGAATTTGATGTCATTAAAGGAGTGTTTAGAAGATTGTTGCTTAGTGCAGGGTACTGTCCTTTCCTTCCCAGCTCTTACTATTTAAAGGAACTAACAATTTGCTAATTTGTTCATCTAATTTGTCTTTCACTCTGCAGGAAAATCAGAATGCCTTATATTTACAGGATTGCCATTTTATTTTGTATCCACCAAATGTATGTCTATATACTTCTTACACAAGTACGTGTAAAACAGGGCACACACGGGGACTTGTCAGAAAATTACCAACGAATTGCTTGGCCTGGGCAGGAGCAAGTAAATTTGCAATTGCAATCTGGAGCAACATGTTAGAAGCCACTTTCTTTAGATCAGCCTGTGTATTGCAACACCAGCAAGTAATCAAATTGTAATGTACTTTAATGCAAAGCCTAGTTTGGCTTGGTTGGCAAATTAAACTATCGCACGCCTCTGGCAAAAGCAGAGAGCCTTTGAACTGTTTGACTGCAGCTGTAGCTTGCACACCTTATTTTCCCTCTTAAAAATCAAATTAAACTATAACCTGCAGCCTCTGCGGTAAGTTTCAATGAAAATTAAACTGTTGCTAACCTTTATAGCAAAGATAACTGTCTCTAATCAAGCTGAAGAAAGAGTCCAGGCCCAAATTCCCCTCTCCAAGTTTAGACAAATTCATTGGAGGAAAACTCTAGGGCTTATTAAGTACTAAGATATTACCTCTGACTCAGGAAGTCCGTGGCCACAAATTGCTAGAGACTGGGCAAGTTTGCCAGGAAGGTATTACTCTGTGCTTCCCCTCTTCTATCACTCCTCCTACAGCATTTACTGTGGATCCATCCCAGGGCAGCACACTGGGCAGTTCTGGCTGTCGGTTAGAGTATGGCTTCTCCAGATTTGAAGTCTAACCCAAATGCAGATCACTAATGGGCACACTGAGCCACTCACAGGAGTGTGTTTTGTGGAAAGCAGTGTTTGGGCTCATTTATTCCTTCAGACCTGTCCTCAGACCTTCCTCACAGCATGCTAGCAATGCCCTGGGCTCTGACTCTTAGAATATAACTCTTGGATGTGATGATGTCCTTCACCTCCCCCACCTTCCATTCTATTCTGTGTCCTGCTGGCGGGAGCACTTGGCATTTGACTTACCCTCAGAACATTCATGTTTTTCTTGGAGCTCTCTGAAATAGGATTTTTCCCAGCCTGGATGAGTTGCTGTTATTTCTATAGAGTCAGCAGTACAATAGACCCTCTTGGGAGCCAAGACCTTGTCTGTCTAGTGGCTCAGGCTTACAAAGACTCAATCCTGCATGCTTAACATTACCCTTTGATTTCCGGGATTAGTGCCTGACTGATGGCAGGTGAGAAGGCAGAACAGCACAGCACAAAAGGAAAGAAATCAATTCAGTTTACATTGCAACACATACTCAGGGCCAGGTTAGAGAAACAGGAGTTGGGTAGAGGATGTTGTTGGCACTGGAAGCTGTGAGCAGACAGCAGTCTGTCTGTCATAGAAGTGACAGTCACAACAGAGAGGATCCTTTAATGCTTTTTTAATTTGTATGCTATCCATTCTTAATGTAGTTCACAATATAGTAGTTAATGTCTCTGCACTATGTTTCCCTTAGTTTTAAAAGTTGGCTTGAAAGTTCTCACTGTCTCTCAGCAGAGTAGGTAAAAACTGAGGTAAGGCATATTAGTCACGTTTTTATCAAGAGATGAAAGTGATAGAGATATAAAGTACTACCAGCTTTTAATTAAAATTGAATAAGTAAAAAACAGTTGGCAGTTGCAAAATTCATTATGATGTGTTACCCAAAATAGACACCTTTACGAGAATGCAGTTTTATTACAGTAGTGGGCACTAATTAGATGTAAACATCATTGCTAAGATAGCAAGATGGAAAATGTATTACTAATACTCAACAGGTTTCAGTTGGCTGGAACGGAAAACTAGAACTCTTAAGGCTCTTAAAATGTGATCTCTCAGACTACCAAAATAGATGTATATACTTCTTTTACTGAGGGCAACATCTGAATTTTAGGAATAACGACCTAGTGTTTTCTGCATCTGGTTTTAATTTGCAAGGAAAACTCGATTTTACAAAAATGTAGGCTGACTTAGCTGAAAAACATATGACCCACTGTTTTTATTTCTTCTTTCTATAGAATAGCCAGACTTGCAAGTTAGATCCTCCAAAGTTTTATACATTTCCTTTTGTAAAAAATCCATTTGGCCTTAATAAAAATTCCAGTGTGAGTTTACAGGTATTAAATATGGTTTAGAGCATCTTACTGACCAGTTCAGGATGTATGTGTGTCTTGAGTACTCTCTACAAAATTTACTATACTTGAAATAAATTGTTTTCCTCTCTCCTTTTTGTGATCTAGAATATCAAACAATAACAGCAAATCTCTGGGTGATTTTTCTGATTTATGTTAATTTGAAGTGTTTGAGCTGTCATTTGCTTCATCCCAGTCTTGCATATTTAGTATTAAACATATTAGCTGCTTATGAAAAGGAAATATTGTAAATAATTATTAATTTGTCCTGTGATAACCTCTTGAAACCAGGGCTCCATGCTGGTAGACTGTATACAAAATCATTGCAAATGAAGTCCAACCTGAAGTGTTAACTCCTAAATTCTTGAGTCTGTACCTAATTAAGCGCATACAGAAGTGATCACTCCTTAGGAAAGTCAGAAGGTGCTGTGCAAGGTGAGCACTCCTAACTTCGAGTGCTGAGTTTTGAAAGTAAGATCAGAGGCACAAGCCCCGTGTTTTAAAACTTCACCCATCTTCATTGGCATCTACATATTGATATAAAAAAACTACATGATCCCTTGTAAACAATCATCTGTCCTAGATCTTGATAGTGCAGCTGCATTCTAACTTCATTGACTGACAGGTACACTGGAACTACATGCCAAGTTCATGAGGTGAAACAAAGTGCAGTATAGAAAAATGTTTTCTTTACAGATGTTTTCAGCAGGAAATATTAGAGCTGCAATATGTCTAAATTTTCAGATGCATGAATTTAAGGAAATTCTGAATATCTTGTTTTTTTGTTGGCATAACTCATAGGAAAAAATCAGTATGAATTGCATCCATTGCTTTGTATTTAAAAAGTTTCCTTGAAACGCTTTCTTTCCTGCCTGCCCCCCCCCCCAAGTTGTATTTTCTTCAAAACACTGTGTGTTTATGAATAAGCCTTTTATATGAGCAAGCTAAGAATAATAGTGATTATTTTTCCTTTCTGAAACTTCCTTCTGATAACTGATTCAAGTCTTTTTCTGATGTCTATACCATTGCACTTTCAGTATTTACAGTCAAATTGTGTCCTTTTCTCCTTCTGATTTGCAAGTGCTTACTTCTCTTAGGGTGTCAGTATCTCTAATGGTATGTTAATATTCTTGGAGATGAAAACCTTAACATTATTATTGGCATTGAAATTTGAGCTCTTTTTCCCTCTGCATCCACCCCATATTGACTGAATGAGGCCTTAGTAACACAGAAATACCCTTGGTGCTTGCCTGAGTATTGCCTGGGTGTTTGGAGGTTTGTGTGCCTGGGTCAGAAACATTCCTGAAAGCTTGGAAAACTCTTGGTGTATTAGAATGGAGAGAAGAGCAAGCTCTGATTAAGAGGAAGGAAAAATAAGCAAATAAAACCAATGCACTGAGAGGTGCTGTGCTGGAGTGATGGGTGCAATATTGATGCCAAGAGTATCTCAACCAGCCATTTGCTGCCTCACATGGCAGTCTGCTCAGTCCAGACTGGGCGTGAGAGACTCTGATTGCTCCAAGAGGGATGTCTGCTGTTATCATCCGGAAGGTGATGGTATTATACAGGCATGCAGAACTGACCATAAGTTAGGAAACAATAGTCCTTAACAGATGTGGAAGACTGAATACCAAAGATGCAAAGAGGCAAAGATTGGCTGATAGTGTGCAGTAGCAGCAAAAGGAACTGAGGCTGAGTCTTCATAGAAGGCACATCATGAAGCAACTCTAAACTTTCCATGTTCACTTGTTTCTCACTGCCACCTTGGCAGTCAAAGCCAACCCAGGCCACTGAAGGATTTTTTTTTCCTCTCCAAACTCTGTGCTACACTGCAAACTGGCTTGTGAAGCTAGAGAGAAGTAAGTTCTGTTCAGCTTGGAACACCTTGAGGACTACACCCAAGGGCACTGCTGCAAAAACATTTCAGAACTACCCTAAAGGAATGGAAAGTTATGGCAGGTGTTAAGTTTGCTGTTATTACCAGATAAGATTTAAAGATAAACAAATATATTCAACTAAAAGCCTAGATTCCCAATAACAGAGCAAAGTTAGGAAAAGATAAACCATGTATACATTTATTAAGGTTATACTTAGCAATATATATCCTCCTTTGCTGCTCCTGTGTCTCAACTTTTGACTCTGGCTGACTAGTTTCTTCATGGAACCCTGGGCTGGTGTGCCCCTAGATATGCAGAGTTGCTCACATCTTGCCTGCCTTTTCTGGTAAAGGTGGGGACCTGTGTCTTCTCTAGCTCAAGATGGATTTCTTCATTTGTCTGACCCCCATTCACCAGGTGTTTTCTGGCAGATTTCCATATTTTTCCTTTTCCAGATTTTCATAATCTGTCCCTTCTCCATAAAGTTACTTCAGTAACATTTCCATTGCCCATCTTGAATAACACTTGCTTGGTTTTTGTTTTTCGCTAATTATAGTGTTTAAAATACAGCAGCATCACATTACAAGTGATGCATTACAACAAATAGTACAAATTCCTTGTAAAGTATATACTGTGTATATAGGCTGTATAGCAAGCCCATTTATGACAGTCAAACACAAGCTGACCTTGAAGTTAGGGCTGCTAAATCTGCAAAGTTCTGCCTTGTCCTTTGTTAGATTCTGGGGACTCATCTGCATGCTACTGTTTTTTGGTGAGCTTAAAGACAGAATACCAAAGGTTTTGCCTATGTTCAGGCCAGCTTGCTTTCCTTCCCAGCCCTCCTTTCTAGCATTGGCTATAAATAGCTACAAACGCACACACACAGACACACACACATAAAAAGTGGTTACCATTTACAAATCCACATTTTCTAACAGAGACTATAGTACAGTATTTTTTGCAGCATCNCATCCATTGCTTTGTATTTAAAAAGTTTCCTTGAAACGCTTTCTTTCCTGCCTGCCCCCCCCCCCAAGTTGTATTTTCTTCAAAACACTGTGTGTTTATGAATAAGCCTTTTATATGAGCAAGCTAAGAATAATAGTGATTATTTTTCCTTTCTGAAACTTCCTTCTGATAACTGATTCAAGTCTTTTTCTGATGTCTATACCATTGCACTTTCAGTATTTACAGTCAAATTGTGTCCTTTTCTCCTTCTGATTTGCAAGTGCTTACTTCTCTTAGGGTGTCAGTATCTCTAATGGTATGTTAATATTCTTGGAGATGAAAACCTTAACATTATTATTGGCATTGAAATTTGAGCTCTTTTTCCCTCTGCATCCACCCCATATTGACTGAATGAGGCCTTAGTAACACAGAAATACCCTTGGTGCTTGCCTGAGTATTGCCTGGGTGTTTGGAGGTTTGTGTGCCTGGGTCAGAAACATTCCTGAAAGCTTGGAAAACTCTTGGTGTATTAGAATGGAGAGAAGAGCAAGCTCTGATTAAGAGGAAGGAAAAATAAGCAAATAAAACCAATGCACTGAGAGGTGCTGTGCTGGAGTGATGGGTGCAATATTGATGCCAAGAGTATCTCAACCAGCCATTTGCTGCCTCACATGGCAGTCTGCTCAGTCCAGACTGGGCGTGAGAGACTCTGATTGCTCCAAGAGGGATGTCTGCTGTTATCATCCGGAAGGTGATGGTATTATACAGGCATGCAGAACTGACCATAAGTTAGGAAACAATAGTCCTTAACAGATGTGGAAGACTGAATACCAAAGATGCAAAGAGGCAAAGATTGGCTGATAGTGTGCAGTAGCAGCAAAAGGAACTGAGGCTGAGTCTTCATAGAAGGCACATCATGAAGCAACTCTAAACTTTCCATGTTCACTTGTTTCTCACTGCCACCTTGGCAGTCAAAGCCAACCCAGGCCACTGAAGGATTTTTTTTTCCTCTCCAAACTCTGTGCTACACTGCAAACTGGCTTGTGAAGCTAGAGAGAAGTAAGTTCTGTTCAGCTTGGAACACCTTGAGGACTACACCCAAGGGCACTGCTGCAAAAACATTTCAGAACTACCCTAAAGGAATGGAAAGTTATGGCAGGTGTTAAGTTTGCTGTTATTACCAGATAAGATTTAAAGATAAACAAATATATTCAACTAAAAGCCTAGATTCCCAATAACAGAGCAAAGTTAGGAAAAGATAAACCATGTATACATTTATTAAGGTTATACTTAGCAATATATATCCTCCTTTGCTGCTCCTGTGTCTCAACTTTTGACTCTGGCTGACTAGTTTCTTCATGGAACCCTGGGCTGGTGTGCCCCTAGATATGCAGAGTTGCTCACATCTTGCCTGCCTTTTCTGGTAAAGGTGGGGACCTGTGTCTTCTCTAGCTCAAGATGGATTTCTTCATTTGTCTGACCCCCATTCACCAGGTGTTTTCTGGCAGATTTCCATATTTTTCCTTTTCCAGATTTTCATAATCTGTCCCTTCTCCATAAAGTTACTTCAGTAACATTTCCATTGCCCATCTTGAATAACACTTGCTTGGTTTTTGTTTTTCGCTAATTATAGTGTTTAAAATACAGCAGCATCACATTACAAGTGATGCATTACAACAAATAGTACAAATTCCTTGTAAAGTATATACTGTGTATATAGGCTGTATAGCAAGCCCATTTATGACAGTCAAACACAAGCTGACCTTGAAGTTAGGGCTGCTAAATCTGCAAAGTTCTGCCTTGTCCTTTGTTAGATTCTGGGGACTCATCTGCATGCTACTGTTTTTTGGTGAGCTTAAAGACAGAATACCAAAGGTTTTGCCTATGTTCAGGCCAGCTTGCTTTCCTTCCCAGCCCTCCTTTCTAGCATTGGCTATAAATAGCTACAAACGCACACACACAGACACACACACATAAAAAGTGGTTACCATTTACAAATCCACATTTTCTAACAGAGACTATAGTACAGTATTTTTTGCAGCATCTTGTTTGGTACAGAAATATGTTGGTGGTATCTTAGGTATTACTGTGAGGTAATGCTTGGCAAATTATGGAGTTTATTTGCTTGATTTAACTATTGGCTATCTACATTAAATATTAAATGAAAATTGTCATTTCCCATTACAGTTCGTCATCAATCAGATAATGATAACGAGGACATTGAACAAATCGATGAAGATATAGCTGTGACTCAGAGTCAGATGAACTTTATTTGTCCTATTACACAGGTATGCTATCACTACTACTATAATTGATTGGGAAATAGTTATTCCATATTCTTCATTGGATTGTTTATTACAAATCTGCAACACTTGTTAAAAATGAGGCAGTAATAAGTTACAAGCATTATCAGAGAAGACCAACACTGCTTGGGAAAAAAAGCCCATGTAAGTAGGAGGGGATTCTACCACAGGCCCTCACCCCATAATCTGTGTGGAATGCCGTGTGCGAGTGGCAACCACACTTCCTGCTGCTGGTATACATTAATTCACTTAAGAAGCATTTTCATAAGCATTATCAGTTCATTTAAATCCAACCTTATTGATTGCAGATGGAAATGAAGAGGCCAGTTCGAAACAAAGTCTGTGGACATACTTACGAAGAAGATGCCATTCTAAAAATTATCCAGACTCGAAAGCAGCAAAAGAAGAAAGTCCGGTAAGGTACCAAGAATGTGTGGAAATGCTGTTTGCTTTGCTGTGTAAGTGGAAATTTACTCCACTTGTTCCAGGTTATGTATTTGGATTGGCAGGGCTGCAGGAAGTAATACCTCAGAGTCTGCCCTAGTCACAGTCTCCTCATTAGTACTGCACACGTGAGGGAGCTTTTCTTTTTAATGAAAACAATGTGTAAGGAATATTCAGGAAGTGTGTGGGGAAGCTACAGCTACTTGTGGTATCTGCACAACAGAAGCCAAGAGATTTTGCACAGCCATGAACAACAGAGAAACATAAGCTTCCTAAAATTTAGTTGCTCATTTTGTTCCCACTGCTTATTTATCAAGTCCTGAAGTTAATGAAAAAAAAATAAATCTCCTTGTACATCCTCGTTTACTGTTATATTCCAGTGTAACTGAGAAATATTCAAACACAACAAATCAGACAAAGCTTTAAGAATGATCGGACAGGATTGTGCAGTTTCTACTACAATGCAATGAAATAATTCTTATGTCATCAAAGCAGCCTGTCACTTTCCACACAGGACATATTTTTGAATATAAAGATGTAACAGTTGAATTTTTAGACCTGAAATTCTCCCTGGTAAG